>JANIJG010016430.1:21674-33743 GCA_024611175.1 Megaceryle torquata
GAGGTGTCCCTGCCATTGGCAGGGGGTTGGAACTGGGTGATCTTTAAGGTCCCTTCCAACCCTGACAATTCTAGGATACTCTTGTGTAAAAACTAAATTCAACAGCAGTAAATCAGAACCTTTCAGGAGACTCTGGGGCAAGTTAAAGCAAATTTCAGACAGCAGCAGTGCACTGAGTGCTGCCCCAGCTTGACTTCTCCTTTCTGCATCCCAACCTCTTCCACATTCATGCGAAAGCAGAGCGTGGGGACAGCAGTGGCTTTTATTTTCCTCAAGTTAATAATCTGCAAACATGATACCAGTCTTAATTCTTCTTTGTAGCTTGTTTGTTTTACGGTAGTGGGAAAATTATCACCCGTATAAGGGTGTTGGGAAATGACAGAGTTTACAATGCACACAGTTAAAATATTTGTGTTTTTATTATAATTTCATAATATTTCTTTTTTTTATGGTTAGCTTGAAAGCAGGGGGAGATGCAGATCTGCATTCTGTACTTGGAGCACTGCACGTGCAGAACTGCAGGTTGGTTTGGATGTTGCTGCTACGGGGAGTTACTAGAAACAGCCTGAAACTTAGAGCTGGACCAGCTGAGTCCACAGTGTGAATGGATAGTCGGGAGCGGGTGAGAGGATGAAGAGCTGTGATAGTTAACCAAGTGGTTTGGTATTTAGTTGCTGTGTTTTACAATAAATCTAATTCTAGATCGGATTCTGGTCTTAGGTTTTACAAAAGCTTCCTCAAGCTTATCTAAATTTGACCCAGGTCCCTTAGAATATAAAATCTCCCAGAAGCTTTTATCCTAGTGAGCCTGAAACTGTCAAAATATCTCAATTTTTATTGATCTTTATCTAAAAAAAAAAAAAAGTTATTTGCAAGAACAGACTGCTGACATAAAAGTCTCTCTTAGATCGCATATTTGGTTGGAGGCCAGAAAATGAGTTTCTATAGGAGCTTGTTGGCAAGCTTAGGTTAATCTAATGTCACTAAGTCATCTGGGACCCTGGTACATTCAAAACAACTTTAAGACAAAATGATCTTATTTTTAAATGATAATCGAGCAGATACTGTTACATAACAGCTTCTAAAAGCACTTAAATGCCTAGGAACATGATTCTTCACTCTTTCCTCTTTTAATGGTCAGCCTACTGAGTGATACTTTAAAAGTATTGACTCTGATGACATGTCTTTGCTGGCACCTGTGTTACGGAAGTAAAGCTGTCTCTGTTCAGCAGAGTGATCTGTTAGTGCTTTAAAGAAAGGTTTGCATTTTTAAAAGACAAGGTGGTAACACATTTAAGGGTAGTTACATCAGTTTTACTGGTGAAAAATACCATAACTGTGTTCACGGGTGTACCTGTTGGCCAGGTTATTCTGTGACCTAGGGCTGAAATGCATGAACCATCCCAGGAGCCTGTAGTTTTAAGACTTTGTGCTCCCAAATGGTGGCCAACTCAGCCAGTTAACACCGCTGGACCTTTTCACTGGCCTCATGGGTCTTTCATTCTTCATAGCCTGGAGGCAAAACTTGGGAGGAAGACTTGGAGACCGCTCTGTATAAGCTGTATCCTCAGCAGTGACAGCGTGCAAGAGGTACAAATGGGGTTTGGTTTACAGCTGCTTTGCTGTAGTTCTGAGGTATGTGGTACGTAAAACTCGTTGCACGTAGCTGGAGATTTCGGAGATGGCACGGAACGTGATACAGTTGTGCCAGTGCTTATCAGAGGCTTGAACTTCCCTCATAGCTTTTGTTCTCTAGTTGCTATTAATAGTTGGGCCTAGAGATATTTCTGGATGTGATAGCTGATAAGTTTCTTCATCAAATAGTAAATGAACGAGCAAGAAGTGTTTCTATTTTAAACTTAGCTTTGGCAAGTAATAGAACTTCAAAGAAAAGCTGTTCGGAGAAAATAAGCTTGGTGTGAGTTACTGCAAGTGATTCCCTTTAAGTGAAAGATTAAACACAGGGCTGCAACTTTAAGCATCTCTGATAAAGAGTTTTGGGTGGTGTTTTGTTGTGTGGGGTTTTTTTTGCCAGCTGCACTACAGGGAGTTTGTATTACTTTCAAACATCTGAGTTTAAGTGCAGGGTGCTAATACACCTTGGCAGAGTTGGAAACTAATGCAGATTTTGAAGGGAATGATTTGAATTTAGTGTGAATAGTCCCTGCCAAACTGCTAGGGTAAGTGGAAAATCCGCAGGGGAAATGAAGAGCTCTGCTGAAGAGAGGTTTGTGTTAGGAGGCGAGAACTGCCTCAAGTGCAAGGGCTGTGGGAGCTTCTTGCTCTTTATTTATAATCCTGGTGATGTGTTTAGATCTGCCTTTGCTTTTTCATCTCCCATCGTGCCTGAGATGATGTGCCACGTAGCTAAGCATGTTTTTTAATGAAGAGAAGGGCAGTGTTGACCATAGGGGAAAAAAGGATAGTGACAGAAAGAAGTGCCTCAAATTTTTACCACTACAAAAGTCCATTTTGGGAGAGCATTGATCCGAACAGAGTGCTCTGAGCTGAGGAACAGAGTTTGTAGGAGTGAAAGGTGTAGCTGGTTTGTTATAAACTGGAAGGGTGGTAGCTTGCTGAACGGGCAGGATCGAGGAAGTAATATTTACTTAGTTTTTCTTTTGTAAAAAAAGGTGGACCTTGGAACCTTAGCTACAGAGCGTGATGCATGCAGAGCATTTAATCAGACAGATTTGGCGTATCTGGTTTAAATGGGAAATGATACAGTGCAGTGTCTTGGAAAGCTACCATTACAAGGAGTTTCCCTAGACAACAGAAGAAAGCTTAATTAATATTTGATATAAACCCCAAAATGCTTCTCCCAGGACAATTTCTGATTTAGAATTTAAGTATCGCTCATGTCAAATACTGTCTCTGGAAGTGAAAAGTCCTGGGCCCTTTTTGTTCCTCTGGATGGCACCTGCACGCTCTGCAGAAATACTGGCTGTGCTGCTTCTGTGACAGCAACGTGTGGGTCCTGCTGGCTTTAAAAAGATGTGAAAGCATCACTAATAAAGTAATTCTCCGTCGCATCTCAAAGGGAGGGATAGAAATGTAGCAAAGAGTGTGCAAGATTGTCAGCAGTGGTAATTGAAGGGATTTTGGCAGTATTTTTGAATGTGGTTTATCATTCATTTCAACAGCCGCTGGTTTTTGGTGGGATCTTCTGCGTGGATCTCTCTGGTGGCTTTCTTCAATAAACCCTTGGGGCTTTGTTTTCTTAACCTGAAGCAGTAGGGAGATGTGATAGCCTCCTTACTCTTTTTGCTCCAGTTTTTCTGGGAGTTTAAAGATGACTTGTGAAGCTCAGTGGATTTTCATGTCTTTGATTGTATGCATCAGCAAGTTGAAGAACGTGGGCTTATCAGTCAAACCTTTTTTTTTGTTTGCTTGTTTCAAGTAACCTGTTACAGGCTGGCTTCCCAATCTTTGGAGTGCAGCTTGTGCCCAGTCTGACTTGCTTTAAAAATAGCCATGAGAAAGAGGAAGGACTTAATAGTGTGGGAAGATGGTAAATCATCAACTACTGAAAACCAAACCGTGCATCTGTTACCCTGTGGAAGAAAATGCCTGTTTAAAAAGCTGAGCTGCAGCATGTTCTGCCTCCAGTGGCAGAAAGGCCCTTGATTGGTGCTTAGAAGTAGTTTGTGATCAGCATGTGTGTGTTTAGGTTTTATTGCAAGCTTTCTAAAGTTCTCTTGGTGTTTTGTTTCTTTCAGAGACTCCAACCGTCATGTTAAGGTAAAGCAGAAAAGTGCAGTGCTGAACATGCTAAAGAAGTTGGACAAAATAAGGTTCAGAGGTCACAAGAGAGATGAGTTCCTTGATTTAGCAGAGTCTCCAAATGCTTCAGACACTGAATGTGGAGATGAAATCCCGGTGAAAATACCTCGAACGTCAGCTCGAGACAATGAAGAGCTGAGAGACCCTGTAAGTATATGATTTAAATATTGTTATATTATGTCCCGTGGTTGTCAGGCAGAAAAATAACAGAAATTAATTCTTTGTCCCTCTGTGTTGGTTTTAACACTTGAATATTTGTGGATAAGGAAGCAAGCTTCCCCTGTAAGGCTTCCATTTTCTGGAAGGATCAATTAATTTCTTCTTATTAAGGCTCCCTGTCCTTGCTAGTGATTTTAGATGTTGTGGGTTGACAGGTTTGTTAACATAGGATGTGCTTCTGAACGCCGTCTGGTTTTAATTTCTTTTGTTGAATTAACTAATGAAGACATCTGAAGAAAAAAAAACTTGGTTTTGGTCTCAGGAGCTCAGATCTGCTCAAATGGCACTGGCCAAGACTGTAGGGATAAGAGTTCTGGTGGCTTCATTAGAGTTAGAGGGTCACACCACTTAGTTCTTCACAGCAGTGTTGTATCCAGCAATGCTTCTATGCCGTAGAGCTGCTTTAAACCTGTGCAGGAGGTGAGCAATACTCTTTAGGTGCTAAAACTTTCTGGTGCTTCTAAGTGGAAGCACCCAAACAGACCTACCTGTTTTAAAAGACCTTTATTTCAGGAAAAGTTAAAATATTGGGTTTAAAAAAAAAGAAAAATCCTGCTTTAACTGTTAAAAAATGTCTGGGGATCTTTAAGCTTGGAATGCTGGAATATAAATTAAGATTTGTCCATTTAGCTGTATTGTAGAATGTAACTCAGAAGTCAGAATTTGTATCACCCTCTCTGGAAACTCACCGTGCAGTTTTTAATCCCCAAAATGTGGTCAGGCTGTTGTCTGAAAGCTTGATTCCAGAAGCACAGGGCTTGCTCAGTACAAGTGTTAAACTAAAAAGACTTCTAACTTCGTACGCTTGAGCATCTCCTTTGGGGTTGGCAACTTGTATCCTGTTCTGTAGCTCTTAGGGTTTTAAAATTTAAGTTTTTTGGTTTGTATGGTATCACATCCAGTCGTGATTAGAAGGTCTTCTTTTGGCAGAATTCTTTTCCTACCGTCGTGGAACAAACAAGCGGTAATGGCAGAACGTTTTTCAGTTGCAAGACGTCTATCATATGTAAAGCCTCAAGCTCCTCAGGGAAGGAAGTCTGTTGAATGCCTTTCCTTTGCTCTTAGTCTACTGAAGACGTCTGTAATTCATTAAGAATTGTGTATTGTGTATGCTGGTACTAACCTGTGCTGCTGCCCTTCCAACACGCTGTGTTCTGAGGTCTTTGTTGGTAAATACTGGCTTATTTTCATTAAACTGAGGGCATTATATTTATGCGTGAAGAGCAGGGAATGCCCTTTCTGTCCAATCAGAAGGATCTGGAATGGCAGTGCTAGAGGCTACAGAAAGACCTGCCTTAAGCCCTAGGTGCTATTTTCTGTATTCTTTAGAAGGGTAGTAGCTCCAGGATGGTATGGCTGTAGAAACTGTGAGGTAAACCTCTAGTTTTGACTAGTTAGAAAGTCTTACAGCTACACAGCTGTGCTGATGGCCTCTGTCTCTCAATTTACTTGAAACAAGCCAATAAAAAAAAAAGCTTGACCGATAAGCCCCCATTCCTCGGTTTCTCTGTGCTGAGAAGGTGATCTGAAGAGAGCCTTCAGACCTTTGCTTTCTGGCTGATGACATACTGCTGAGTAGGCTGCTGGGATTTAAGTCCTTGGGACTTAACCTCATCTACTCAACTGTAGTTGAGTACAGTTCTTTAAAAACAGAGAAGGGTGAGAGGGAAGTGGCAACAGCATCAGACTCGCTTTGCCCTGCTTGTGTTGTTTGGGAGCTGCAAACCCAAGAGCTGCTGGAAGGGCCTAAGAGTGGCTGCAGCGTTACAGATAGGAGCACGTAGTCAAATTTACCTGAGGAGAGAGGTTTGACGTGTGAGGGATAAATTTCAGATGGGAAGTTTGGGGGATTAGCACCTGGCCCTTAGGGACATCTGCCCACTAAGTGCTGCTGGCCATTTGTGAAATGGAGAAGAATAATCCCTTGTGCTGCAGAGGTGCTGGGAGTGAAAGCAAAGCTTGTGTATTTAAGTCAATACTGAAGTGGTGGCTCAGCCCCTGTGAAGGGGGCAGTTCTGAATTATGTCTCTGTTTCTTATGGGGATTGTATGGTTGAATTCTGACTGAATTTTTTTTTTAATTCAGTGACTAAAATTCAAATCTTAAATTGCATAAGCAGGGTGATTTTCTTTTAGAAGCTCTGTAAGCAGCTCAGTATTACATATACTATTTTTTTGTTGTTTACACTGATCATGAGAAGACCAAGTCTTGTTGGTTCCTTCCTGTTTAATACCTTTGGGGAACTGTTAAAAGCATACAGAAGTCCGTGCAAGTCTTGTGTGTAAATTGAAGTTAAGCTGCATGTCTCTTCAGATAGATGTGAGCTGTCCTGTGCTTCCCCTTCTGCCGCTTCACTGTTGCCATTAAAATCTCAGTACACAACTCACAGGCTTGAAAGAGCAACATTAGTGGCTTGGAACTGAGCATAGGCATGCAGAAATAGAGTCCTGGTCCCTGTATCTGCATCTTCAATACATAGATGTCTCTGACTCCACTGTCAGCCATTCAAAGCTTCATCTCTATCCCTCTCCCTCCCCCCTCCATAGGGTATTAAGCATTACAGAGCCATTAAAGAAAGATCTCTGTCTGTTAGAACAGTACAGCACAGTCCTATGAATGAAAGACCCTTCTGTGCTGTGCCTCAAGGGTACATAGCGCACTTAAAATGTGCACGGTAGGTCCCTCTTCTTTATGTATGTGTCTGAATTGACAAGTGCATGCAAAAATTTGCCACAAATGGGGGTTTTAGAGTAAAAAGCCCTGTCATAAAAGCTTGTGATTGCAAAGCCCTGACCGTCTGCAAAGAAGAGCATCCTCTGTCGCACGCCTCCAAGAAGTGAAGTGAATATTCAGTCCCAGGCCCCAGATACAGCAGTGAGACACAGTCTGAACACGTGGCTCACTGAAGCATGTGCGTAATTTACACCCTGTGGAAGCACAGAAGGGATGGCTGGATGAGGTCATCTTGCTCTTTATCTTAAAACTGTGATCTTTACCTATTTAGTTCAATAATAATCATCCTAACTCGTGTTTGGGTAAAGCAGACAGATAGCTCCTGGTAGGAGGGACCTGGGGTTAGAAGGATTTGTTATTTTCCTTCGAATTTTCCTCAGTAGTTTCTGAAACTTCTTGTTCAAAAGGTGTCTTACTCTGAATTTCAACTGGTTTGATCTCCATTTACAGGCTGTTTGCTTGTGTGGGTATTTCCCCCTCCCCATTTAAGTGCCTTGACCACCACATATGTGTTGAATAGCAGGTAATTTCTTAGGTCTCCGAGTACTTGGATGCTGTGATCAGATCATTGCCAAGACAGCCACATTGATTAACAATTAACTCTTTGTTTACCATCTCTTTAAGTTCCTGAATGGCTTTCCAGGGTTCTTCCTCCCTGCCCTCTTTACCATAGGTAGTTGGTTGGTTGTTTTGTTTCGTTTTGGTGTTGTTTTTTAAACCAAGGAGATTCAGCACTGTTATTTCTACATAATTTTGTAAAAACACCACAGTTGTAAAATAGGTGGTGGGGGGGTCACTTGATTTAATTCCTGCTTTTTAATAGTGAGCGTATTGGCACTTACCTGAATTTCCCATGTCATAACAAGACAACGTTGCTGTCTCAGTAAAGTCCCCTTTATTCAGTGCCTGTAGATACAATATGAGTTCTTCCCTACTAGATCACAATTCTTCACTGTTGTCATTTAACCCCAGTCAGCATCTAAGCAGCTTGCAGCCTCCTGGTGGAATGGGGAGGAGAATGGGGAAAAGAGAAGTAAAACTCATGGGTTGAGATGAAAGCAATTTAATAAATAAAATACAAGAATAACAATAGTAATAAAAAAGTAATAATGACAGTATTGAAAAGGTATATAACAACAACAACAAAAAATGAAATAAACACAAGTGATGCACAGTGCAGTTGCTCCTCACAAGCAGCGATCTGCCTCTCCTGGCCACCTCTCCCAGTTTACATACTGAGCATGACATGGTATGGAACATCCCTTTGGCTAGGCTGGGTCAGCTGTCCTGGCCGTGCTCCCTCCCAGCTTCTTGTGTACCTGGTTGCTGGCAGAGCATGGGAAAGAGAAAAATCCTTCCCTTGGGATGCTACTTAACCCACTGGTGCTTTAGTTGTTGCTGTCAACATTATTCTCCCACTAAATCCAAACAGAGCACTGTAACAGCTACTGGGAAGAAAATGAACTCTATCCCAGTCCAAACCAGGACATGCAGCTTAAAACAACTTTAAAGTACTGCTTTTGGCAACTTGATTTGCTAAGATGCAAATGTTCAGGGAGGGGAACTGTGCCCTGAAGATCATAACCCACCCTTGTATTTGCCAGTTCTGGCTTAATTTGCCTCTTTTGAACTGACATCTCAAGAGTTTTGTGCTATGTACTCTTAGTGTGACACGTGTCCCCTTGTCATACAAGGGGAGCCAATGCCCAGTTCAGTATACGGGTGTATGAATGAACTCGGTGCAGAGGGAGCAAACAAACCTGTGTTTAAACCTGTGGAGGTTCTGCACTAAATTGGCAGGGAGATTTATAAATTGAATCACTCTAGTACCTGAAAGCAGTCTAATCTAATCCCTGCCCTTGTGCTAGGATTAAATCTGAGTTATTGCAGTGCAGAAAACATTAATTTAATTGCTGCTCCTGTACAGTTTGGCTTTTCCTGAAACATGTCAATTAAAACCTTAAATGCTTCTCTATCAGTCACCTCACTTACAATGATTGGAGGGGATAAAGCATGATGTAAACATTGCAGTTAAGACATTAAAGTCTTTCAACCTGGTTAACACTAGTTTTACATAAAAGAAAAAAAAAAAGAAAAGAAAAAAAAATAGCAGTCTTTTAGGAGCTTGCCAGTATGGGTGTGCTTCCAAGAATAGCTGCTAAGGATTAACTATTCATGCAGATGCTTTCATTCTTGAGCAGTGTTCTTGGGTTTTCCCTTTCCTTACAGTAGGTAAATGCAGCAGCCACGGGGAATCCTTTTGTAACACGGAGTAAGAAAATGTACATGAAACTGAGAAACTTGGTGGGCTTAAAACCTCTCTGGACAAGCTCTGTAGTTCATTGTATTACTGAAGGCTTCCCTCTCCCCACCCCAGTGCCCCGTCCCCTTTGCTGCTCAGATGAATGCAAGTTAAATTTTTGTATTTAACCCAGAGTCGTGTCCTGGCCACTGCCAGCCCCTGAGGAGTGACTTGGGTTGATGGTTATGGACCTGGGCTTGGCATGCTGTGTCCTTGCTGTTCTCCTCCCTGTTTGGGAACTGCTCCTCTCTCAGTTCATTGCAAACTTGAAGGGGGTTTGAGGGGGGAAGGCAGACAGCTCTCAGGTTGGGAGGTGTTGTTACAAAAAGCCTGAACTCCAGATGTCTTGAAAAATATGTTGGTGGGTAGATGTGTGGTTTTTTTCAGAACCAGAGCTGGATGTGGCGTGGAGCAACTCTGATAGTGGGTTAGAGGCAATCTGTCATCATCAGAAATCTTCCCTTAACCCCTCATGTCTCTGACACCACGCTCAACTCTGGCATTTTCCTGCCTCCCTAAGCACCACTGAGCCTCGTGCATCACTTCTGCTAAGTTTGCCAACATTTCAAGAGGGATCCTGTGTCAAATGCTGCCAAAGGTAGAGAGGCAGAAGGAAAAGCAGAAATCTTCAAGGCCTTTACTGCGAGTCAGGAGCAAGAAAGGGCATCTGTTATGGTACAGTGGAGTTAATGCAGCCTGAGTCCCAGCACTAGCCCACAGAAGCAGCAGAAAGGAGAAACCTTTATTCAGTTAACATAGGAATTAATACAAGTTAATTTATCTCCTGAGCTGTCAGTTATGCTAACTTCAGACAGATGTATTTTTTGAATTCAGAGGCGGGCACTTGACCTCCAGCAAATGTATAGATCTTGTTTCTTGTCTCCTTAGCCTGTTAACACCTCTTGACAGAATGAGGGGTGTTTGTGTGAGGGGAAGAAACTTCTGGGACAAAAGAACTATCTGCTTAAATGTCTCCCATATCACTGTCCTGGACTGGCTTGGTTTTCTGAATGCTTAGTACAGTATGGTGTCACTAATTTTGACAGTTGGGTGCTTTATTTTGCACCAACCTTGTATCACTGTGTATCTTACTACTGTGGTTAAACCATTTATTATTGCACAGTAATTACATGAACTTACTCCTAGTAGTTGTAGCAAGCAGCCTTATGTTTTAACTTAGTGGAATTTTTTTTTTTTTGCTTTTTTCTCTAACTTAGAAGGTCACTGTAGCCTTTTGTGGTTAGTTTAATGATGTGTACTTACTGATTTTTAACTCATCAGATGATATCAGACTCTCTGAATGCAATGCCTTAGCAGATACACATTGGGAAACTTTCAGAATGAGTCTTGTTAAGTCCTATCACTGTCCTTTTTCCCCTCTTTCTATGAGGCACAGTCAGGGTATCATGAGCTTTAATGGATGACTTAACATCTCTAGCAAGGCAGAAGTGGAGCTGGTCCTCTAGATCAATTTCTGAAATGTAGCTCATTTCTAGGTGAAATATCTTGAGTATCCCTTGTGAGAATGAGAGCTTGAATATGCTTAGGGATCTGCTATCCCCTTTCTTCTTCCTTTTCTTCCTCACTTCAGTCTCTGTTGGGTTGGGCTGGAGCCAGGTCATGTCTAAGTGGAGGCATTCCTGGTGAATACAGCATCTTGCTCTTTGACTTGTATCTGATTTATTTATTTATTTATAATTCTGTTTATTTTTAAGCAGTGGCACTGTTTCTTTAGACAGCTCTCTATGAACTCCTGCATGCTGAAAGCAGATATTGTCCCTTTGCACCAGATGTGGATACACAGCAGAGAAAGCCAGGCTTTAAACATTTATTTGGGCAGCAATCTGTGTTTTAGTCACACTTGACTTGCGCCTGTCTGTAGAGTGTGTCGGAAGGGTGCTGCTGTTTGACTTCAGCCACACCATCCTCCTTGGGGCTCTCCATGTGTCTGGCAAGTGAGAACGCTAGATCTTGCAGCATAAATAAATACCAGCCAGCACTATAAATAAGAAATCAACGCAGAGGTTAATTGCCATCCCCTGCTCATCTGAAAACAGGCAGCTATTACTCTTCAGCGGTGACTGGAGGGGTTGGAAATGGTTTGTCTTACTGCACCTCTCTGCCTAAAGGCAGGTGTCAATGGGAGTTGTGGAGCAGGAGGAGGATTCTTTATTGCAGCTCCTTGTGTGAGGACT
The DNA here is from genome assembly GCA_024611175.1 of Megaceryle torquata. Taxonomy (NCBI): domain Eukaryota; kingdom Metazoa; phylum Chordata; class Aves; order Coraciiformes; family Cerylidae; genus Megaceryle; species Megaceryle torquata. Next base: position 32,907 of record JANIJG010016430.1, read on the forward strand.
GGCCCGGGGTCTGTCCATTTCTGCTGTGACATGATTTGTGCTGGCTCCAAAATGGGAAGCAACAGAGGGCTGTCGCTGAGCTAGCGGCTTCTGCTCCTCGCCGGAGCCTGCAGCACTGGCACGGTGCTGTGTGGGTGTGTGCTGCGTTGGGGGCTGGAAATAGCATCTCTGCTTGGCACTGTATCGAGCAAGCCCAGGTGGGGAGTTGGTGCCAGGTAGACGCCGTGCAGTAAATGCCTACAGAGTGCTAATTCACCTCTATAGACAAATTCTGAGGCTTAAACTTGGCTCCTGTTCAGCTCAAGCAAGAAAACGTGTTTTAATGGGTATCTCTATGGTTTTATCTTAAAATTGCAGGTCATTCCAACAGTGAAAGTACTCGCTGTCAGCGAGCTTTCTGCACATCTTTCCTAAACCATAGAAAATGGTGGAAAAGGCCCTGGGGGTGCTGGTTGACACCTGGCTGAACGTGAGCCAGCAGGGTGCCCAGGTGGCCAAGAAGGCCAACGGCATCTGGCCTGGATCAGGAGTAGTGTGGTCAGTAGGAGCAGGGAAGTGATTGTCCCCCTGTACTCGGCACTGGTGAGGCCTCACCTGGAGTGCTGGGTTCAGTTCTGGGTCTCTCACCACAGGAAAGACATTGAGGTGCTGGAGTGAGTTCAGAGGACAACTGAGATGGTGAAGGGCATGGAGAACAAGTTCTGTGAGGAGAGGCTGAGGGAATTGGGGTTGTTTAGTTTGGAGAAGAGGAGGCTGAGGAGAGACCTTATCACTCTCTACAACTACCTGAGAGGAGGTTGTAGTGAGGGGTGTGTGGCCTCTTCTCTCCCATAAATA
>JANIJG010016430.1:45081-59383 GCA_024611175.1 Megaceryle torquata
CTCAGCCTGTCCTCGTAGGAGAGGGGCTCCAGCCCCCTGAGCATCCTTGTGGCCTCCTCTGGCCCCGCTCCATCAGGTCCATGTCCTTCCTGTGAAAGAAACCCAGAGGCTGCTTTTTGGCAGGGGTGTCATCCTCCTGATTTCCACCAGCGTGCTGCCAAGCCATGCATCTCCCTGTGCTGCCCACTGTGCTCAGATGGCAGAGAGGGTGCTGTGTGGCTACAGCTGGGCCTCCCTCAGCAGCATCTGGCTGGTGTAGGCACATCTCTGTGATCCATGTCCCCATCCCTGGGGTGTCCTACAGTACCCTCCAGACGTGGGACTGGGCTCATCATTTACAGTCTCTGCTCTGTGGGGCTGACACGTTCAGGCAAAACCTTGACAACTGATGACTTTTCCTTCTGGATTGATTCTGAGTGAAGGGAAGGAGTGTCTAGGCTTTGAATTGGGGGTTTCTGAGAGAGTTTTCCTAACACCTATAGCTGAAACCCATCCTGATGTAGTTGGATGGGTTTTGAGATTTTACGTGGTAAAACCAACAAATATTTCAGGTGAGATGAAACCTTTGCAACAAAACACTGTCAGCAGGGAGAAACTCAACACCTTCCATACCAGCCAGCTGAGCAGTGTCCTCCCATCCCGAGCCCCAGCAATGCTGCAAGGAGAGGCAGGGAAATTCGCCTCCTGGGTGACAGGGGACACCAGGAGGTGCCTAACACTGCCCTGCTTTGTCAGCATCCTCTGCCCAGGGCCCGTGAGACTAGCCAAAAGGTATAATCTTATATTTCTTATTTATAATAAATTCCAGTCATTTGTATTCAGTTATATTTCTATCAAATTAATCATCAGAGGCATTATTTTACATGTATCAAATTCTGCTCCTGTGACTCTATCACTTCCCTCTTCTGCATATGGCACTTCCAGGCTCAAAAATCTGAAAAAAATCTTAAAATATCTACTTCACCAGATTGAAATATTGCTGTACTTTAACTGCAGTTGTAATAGACTTTCAAGGTTTTCAAGCACTTTTACTCCAAAGTACATTCAAGGGTTTTGAGGAGGTTTTGTGGTTTGGTGGGGTTTTGTTTTGACGGGTGAATAAGCAGTTGTGTATCCTGGAACTCTGGGGAGAGACAAACATTTACAGCCCTGCTCCTCCAAAACAGATGTGCCTTATGAGTAGTCTCATTCAAGCTTGTACAGCCTTATAGTCTGTGGTGTAATGGGGTCCTGATCCACATGAGGAGCTTCACTGAGCTGCTGCAATGCAAATAATAGGTACAGCTGATATATAAGGTCAAGAAAAGATTTACGCCTTTGAAAGATCTGGATTGATGCTGCTCCTGTAGAAGAAGAATAAATGATACATGTAAATTTTGTCTTTTGTAGCTCAAGAACTTATATTTGTTGTTTCTCTTCCTTGTAAGTAACCCCTGAAAATTCATGAAAAGGCCTCCAATATATTATACTGTCGTGCATATTGAGGTTTAAAACCTTTGTGTTTTGGTGCTAAGCTGTGGCCTTTTTTTTATAGTGACTCTTTTCATAAGGCCAGGCTTGAAAAGTCTGTGTTTTAAATGACTCTTTAATAGGCAAATTATTAAATTTTCCTGAAAAAAAAAAGAAAACACCTCCTTCTGAAGAGCTTCACTGGATGCTCTTTGGGAGAGGTAGCACTTACTCTACTGGTTTTATTGTTGTCTGAAAAGGTAGAGCAACTCTACCATGATTAATTTTTCAGGTATTGGGTAGGGAGGGATAATTAGAGTGGGCTTCACACTGATTGTCTGCAACTGCCCTCTAATTATCTAATTGACTACAGAGCTAGTGAGATTCAAAATTATTTTTTATATCTGAATTTGGCTGGACCTATTTTAAGAACCATGAAGACAGACTGACCAGAAGCTTTCATTTGATGTCAATCAGACCCATAGTTTGGAAATACTGGTTTATCACCTGGGTAGCTACTTTGCAATGGCTTCTGCCTCTACCTGGTGGCTGAAAGATGAATTGCATGATTTCCAGTTTTTCTTTGCTGGGAGGCAGCAGCTCAGCAGCTTGGGGACAGACTTTTGAGCAGGGCCTGTTGTGCTAAGACAAGGGGCGATGCTTTTAATCAGAAAGAGGGAGATTTAGACTGGAGAGAAGGAAGACATTTTTCACACTGAGGGTGGTGAGACCCTGGCCCTGCTTGCCCAGCAAGGTGGTCGCTGCCCCATCCCTGGAATGTTCCAGGTGAGGATGGGGCTCTGATCAACCTGCTCTGATTGCAGATGTCCCTGCTCCCTGCAGGGGCTTGGACCAGATGAGCTTGAAGGGTCCCTTCCCAGCCAAACCATTCTGTGATTCTGGTATTCTGTGAGGCAGGCAGTCTTTTTGGATAACTATATATATATAAACATGAAAAACACTCCAAGCTATCACTACCTAGGGACACTCTTTTCTTTCTCATTCCACACTCAGGTCAAGAAACTGTTGGAAGGGACTGATGGTGTGGACACGTGAATAAGTATGATATATTCCTCAGTTAGCATCAGCAGTCATGACTCATCTGTAAGATTGCTTTGAAAGCATCGATAAATGAATGTCAACAGACAAGCAAAATCCAACAGATACAGTCCATTTTCAAAAGTCATTGGAGAAATCCTTCAACAGCAGCTTGTAAAGTAGCTGCTGCGGATTAAGAGAGAGTGTCTTCATGTGAGCAAGCAACTGGCAGAAAACAGAAATACGCCAGCAATATTCACAGGGAAGGGGAGTCCCAGCTGGAGGCCTACACGGACGTGTGCTGTGGCTATTCTGAGAAGCAGTCTCTCAAAAACCTGCAAAAGAAGGTGAATAATAGTCCTTCAGGGATAATGGGTAAAATCAGCCAACTGCACACAGCTGTCCAAAGTAATAAGGATGAAAGTTAATTCAGCAGTTGCAAAAGGGTTGCAGAATACCCAGAAACTGGGCAGTAAAATGGCAAGTGACATCTGCAGATAAAAAGTAGATAAATTGAAGTCAAACCCATTAGCAAACCGAATTCTAGCTTCCAATGTGCAGAGATAAAATGTGAACCAGCTATGGCTCAGCAGGCTCAGCCTGAGAGATGCTGTGCACACTGCCATGGCCACCCCACCTGCAGGCATGGTCCTCACTGCATGACCAGCCTCTTGCAGCACCAAGAGCAAGAAGACAGGTATGTGTGGCTTTCAGTTATGCTGATGGGTGCCAGATAAACTCTTGCAACAACAGTCCTAATAAGAGTAATACCAAGGCAATCCAGCCCAAGAAGGTTGCTGGGCTCAGACCTGCCAGCAGACAACATCAGCTATGATTGTTGCATCCCAGCATATCTCACTTAACAAAACTGTCAACAGATAATCCAGCAATCTAAATGAACACCTCCGGTGAGCCCTGCTGGGGAGATCCACCCAGCACGCTTGTGTCTGACGTGACAGCTGCTTCTGATCATACACTGCAGTGCTGCAAGCTCATACCCCAAAGCAGTTCCCATCATCTGGAGTCAGACGCCAAGGGAGAGGGAAACTGCAGAAAAATGGTTGATTAAGAGCCACGTCCCTTGGATCACCATGCTATCACCCCTGCACATTCACAGGAATCCTCTGTGTCTGTACCCAGCTGATGAAGTGCAGGGACAGGGCAGGTACTGGGCAGCTCTTCTGGCACTCTGAGGTTGTCCTGTCTTGATACTGCAGGAGGATGCTCTGGCTTGGCACAGGCTGACCACAGACGACTTATAACCATCCTGAGAAGTTCAATAGCAGGTAGGAAGCCTGTCAAACTGTGAGATTATTGCCATTTTCCAGTTTGCATCCACTTTCTACTGCAACATTATATCTAAATAAATCCTAAGAGAGACTGGTTTCAGATGGGACCAGTTTCAGAGAGAGAATGATAACTGGTGATCTCTCCTGGCAGTCTCAGCCCTCTCTTCTGTTCTGCATCAGAAATTCACCTTGCTTCATCTTTCTTGCCCTATTTTATCCTGTCCCTTCTCCACTGTTTGCTGTCCTGTTTTGAATCACAGAATCACGGAGTGATTGAGGTTGGAAGGTACCTCTGGAGGTCGTCTGGTCCAACCCCCTGCTCAAGCAGGGACACTTAGAGTAGATGCCCTGGCCATGGCCAGATGGTTTTTTTAATAACTCTAAGGATGGAGACTCCACAACATCCCTGATCAGCCTGAGCCAGTGCTCAGTCATCCTCACAGTGAAAAAGTGTTTTCATGATGTTTAGAGGGAACCTTCTGTGTTTCAGTTTATACCCATCACCTCTGGTCCTGTCACTGGGCATCACTGAGAAGAACCTGGCTCTGTCCTCTTTGCACCCTCCCTTCAAGTATTTAAATACATTGATAAGATGCCCTGGAGCCTTCTCTTCTCCAGACTGAACAATCCCAGCTCTGTCAGCCTTCCCTCACAGGAGAGATGCTCCAGTCTCTTCATTATCTTTGTGGACCTTTGTTGGACTCTCTCCAGTACAATCATGTTGCTTCTGTACTGGAGAGCCCAGAATTGGACCCAGCACTCCAGGTGTGGCCTCCTCAGTGCTGAGCAGAGGGGAGGGCTCACCTCCCTCAGCCTGCTGGTAATACTTTGCCCCATGCAGCCCCGGATACTGCTGGCCTGCTTTGCGGCAAGGGCACATCACTGGCTCAGTAGTCCTGGCCCTGTGCACAGAAGGTCAAGTTCCACTTTCAGCTATTCCCATGATTTAAGAGGATTTTCTGGGTCATAAAGAATTGGGCTTCATTAGCTAGGTCAGTATAACAGAGCAGGTAGAGAAGCAGACAATTTGCTCTGAGCTCACTCACGGCAGACAGGCTGAGTATTGTGGTTTGGCTGAAAAAACTTGCACAACCTCATCAAAACCAAACTGCTGCTTGCCAGAAGTAGCAAGGAAAATGAGGCAAAGACACACACTAGAAAGTAAAGAGCAGAAAACGTGGCTAACAGCGTATCCCTCCACCACACGGGACCAGGAGAAGAATGCTGGAGAGCTCACCTGAGAAGGGAAGTTTCATTGAACGTACTCAATAGCCACCAAGTTCCTACCCAATGGATTAGCAAGGCTGACTCCTGTATTTTAGAAAAATGCTGCCTTAGAGGTGAACAAACCATCTGATCAGAAGTCACAGTAATTGAGGGAAGCAAGGGCCTTTCCAAGAGAGACATATGTCAGTACAACAGACGGAGAACATGGATCAGGCCAGGGGGCAATCGTGGTTGTATTAAAATAAGCAGGTGGTACAGGACAACATGCCATCCCCACTACTCCCAGATGCTCTGGCATCTGCAGGGTATAGGCAACAGCTCTTCTGCAGGCTAAACAGCCCCAGGGCTCTCAGCCTTTCCTCAGCAGAGATGTTCCAGTCCCTTCAGCATCTCTGTAGCCTCTCTTGGACTCTCTCCAGTATTTCCCTGTCCCTCTTGAACTGGGGAGCCCAGAACGGGACCCAATACTCCAGATGTGGCTGGGTGAGAAAACAAAAGGAGAACAGGAGAATTCCCTCTTCCAACCAAAAAGACCAAAGTCTTCTCTTCATTCCCTTTGCCAAGAAACAACCTATTAGTGTCCAGTGATATCCACCCAGGAGAAGTCCAGCATCCCAGCACTACGCCCCGTGGCTAAACCAGGACCCTTTTCTGCCCCTGCCTGTGCTGACAATATGGTTTGCTGGTTAAAAACTTCAGAATAATCCAATTTTGACAACAATTTTTGATGAGTGACATTGGCAGCTGTCGGAACATTTTAGTTCTGAGTCGCTCAGCCTCCTCGTAGTTCAAAAAATATTTTGTTTTCTGTACTGTGGGTGGAAATGGAGATTTGTGCTTTCTAGTGTTACAGCAATGCTCTCTAGATGAGTGGCAGAGATGACGATGGGAGTCTCAACACTTCACCCATGGCCACTCTTGAACACTCTTCTTAATGCCCCCCAGGAGCCCATTGGCCTTCCTGGCCACCAGGGCCCATTGCTGTCCCATGGAGAACTCATTGTCCACCAGGATGCCAAGATCCCTCTCCATGGGGCTGCTTCCCAGCGGGTCTACCCCTCCCCTGTACCAGTACATGGTGTGGACAGCTAAGATAGGACAGCTAATAAGTGAAGCTCCTAGAGCAGTGCCTCAGGCAAGCCCTGTTCTTTCCCAAGCATCGAGTGAGCAAAGAGGTAGAATCACAGAATGTTAGGGTTGGAAGGGACCTCGAAAGATTGTCTAGTCCAGCCATGAATATCTTGCAACATCTGAGATCAAAGGCTAATGTTTTATCTCAAGCTTTTTGGATAGACTTGTGGTAAGTCTTTGGCAGTCTCTGTGCTTCTCATGTCACTGATGGAAAGAACATAAGCTCTTAGGAAGGAGAGTTAAGAGATGAGAAGCAGAGGTAACAAACAGTACACCATTAAACTCTACCCAGGTAGAGCTATGAATTATGAACTTGTTTCCAGAGAAGTATCTGAATTACAAAAGAACTGTAAACAGGAAGAAAAACCAACCAGGTTAGGGTTTTCTGTTGTGGGTCCTTCCTCCATCGCTGCTTCTGGTCAGACAATATCAGTATTCTTTGTGTGCCTTTATCACAAGCAGTGGAGTTCTGTGTCTTTCACAACACTGCCATTTGCTGCTCGTGTTTAAAATAAAGACTAAAAACTCTTCAATGATGATGAAAATAGACACGTTCTCAGGCTGCTAGCATCTTATTAGTTATGCCATATAGCTCATTTAGTAGTAAGGAAGTTAAAATACTAGCTCTCTGTAGGAATGCTATTATCTAAACCAGCTACTAAGGGACTCCCTAATCCACCTCCAATCCCTGCATTAAGGCAAACATCCTCTTTACTGCACATGCAGTATGGAATTAAAAATCCAGCCCGCTGCCGTGCGTTCCCAGCCTCATATATCATGCTTATCTTTTAACAATTACACGGTACCAGTTCAACTTTTTGATCGGTTAAATCTTTAAATTTAAATGATCAAATCCTTAGGGTGCACGTGCAGTTGGGGTGGTACACTTAAGAGGGCATAGAATATGTAGAAAACCTGAAATTGATATTTTTTTCTTTGGTAACTCGTAGGATACACGACTGATGGTGGGTTGATGGTGGTCTTTCCTCTGGGGTCACCTCTCCTGGGGTTGACTCTGCACTAAGTTGTAAGTTAATGTAGGTGAAACACCGGTGTTTGTCTCTCATTTGTTCTCTCATTTTAAAAAGTACAATATTATCCAGGTATGTCCTGCTTGCCTGCACAAATTGACTTCACTAGAGAAGTTTTAAAGCATTTTTTTCAGCGTGACACCTGCTGTCTCTACCTAAAGGGTTACTCAGCTTGCAGCTATACAGAGACTGTGAGTGTGCGTTGGTAGGATTCTGTAACGTACGAGGACACGCAGGGTTTTTGCTCTAAATTTCTCAACTTTATTACAGATTTCCACAAATAACACAAAAATCACCACTAGCAACTATACCTGTGATTGAAAAAAAAAAATGTGTGTGTGTGTATAGAGAGAGAGAGAGAGAGATGTGGATGCTCCACCCCTGGAAATGTTCAAGACCATGTTGGATGGGGCCATGCACAACCTGCTCGAGTGGGAGGTGTCCCTGCCCATGGCAGGGAGGTTGGAACCAGATGATCTTTCAGGTCTCTTCCAACCCTGACAATTCTATGATATACCTATTAAAAAAACCCCACCCTACTGTAAATTATTGACAATGGCATGGCAGCAACCAAGTGAGTGCATACTATTACAGATTGCTACAAACTTATCAGTAGTGAAGTAAACCCATAATATAGCTGTAGAAATACTTATGATAGATTATTTATATGTGCATATTAATGTATTTTAACAAGAATACCAGTATCAAGCTTATTAGACAGATCTTACAAGGTGCCAGGTCATCCCAGAGCAAACTGACCCAAGCATCCCAGAAGTGGGAGGACAAACCAAACCCTTCCTGGCAAGGTGTAAGATTTCTTAGAAAGTTTCTGCAGAGAGCTCAGCTTATTTAGGAGAGGAAAAAAATATATGCAGCATGGGAAGTTCTCAGAAGGAGAAGCTTCATTGTAGATAAAAATTGTCGTTTTTATATCGTAGAGGAATAAGGAGGTGTAGGACACCACCACTTCAGCAGCCCATAGATGCTGTTAATTCCTATTTTTTTACCTGGAGTAGCAATAGATGTTGATGTTTTCTTTTCTCTCAGACCAGTTTTTCTTCTTCCAGACTGTTTGCCTATTCTTGCAGGTAAAACAGGCAGTGGCAGTTACAAATTCTTACTTTCTTAGGATGCTTTTTCCCTCTTTTGCCAGACTATTTTTCCCCTTTTCAGAGGATAAGTAGCCGTTGCGGTTCCTTGGTTTTGCACCTATCAATGGTATCTGAGGATGTCTCCAGTTTCTAGGTGCCCAGCTGTGTTCTTCAAAGATGCCAGGTGTACTTTAGGATGCTTCTGCTTCCCAGGCCTAGTTCCCAGGCTGTCTGGCATTTCTCTGTCGGAATTCCAGCAGACATTACCTTCTGTTAGTAATTTTCCCCTTCTAACCAGGTCACCTTTACGGCTGCTCACATCACCTGCCTGTCCAGTTAAGACACGCACTGAGCCTCTTGTAATATGTTACTGTTTCTTGTCCAGCAGGAGATGGGGAGCTGTGATTGATAGGCCTGGGAGGGAAATTATGAAAGCTGATGAATCTTGGAGCTGAATCTTGACCTTTTATGTTTTACTCTTTGGTGCGTGTGTGGAGCAGGGAGGATGTTTAAATGTTGACTGTCTGAAGATGAAATCCAAGGAGCACTCTGTTCTCATCATTAAGTAGGATACTCATCTATAAAGCTCAGTAGGTAGATACCACAGTGAAATGTTCTTAGGGGTTCTTCTCAAAGGTCCGTGACCTCTGCTCTTGTAGCTCGCTCTTGTGAAAGCTAGGAAATGATGTGAAGCTGTGACAATCCTCAATGATGAGATTCTGCATCTTCTGGTTTAGAAGAGTTTCTACCTCATTCATTGTGTACCCTTTTACCTCTTTGCATAAAGAAGTTTTGCACCGCTTGTCCTTCTAGGGGTGAGGTTTCTGAGGGGGGGTTGTTTTGGTTTTAATAGAACGAGAAGTAGCAAAATGAGAACAACTGGAATTAGAGAAGCTGGAAGATCTGAGTAGACTTTCAAGGGCATTGAGGTTAATTTACACTATTTGTGGTTTTCTTATGTACACACAATGCATAGTCACTTCCTCTTAAAAAAATAAGTTCTTCTTAATGAAGAATTTTTTTCCCTTTAATGGTCTTGGGAAGATAACATCCCTATCAAGCTTTGGAACTTTTTGTGCCGTCTTCGTGATATTGCACAAGCTCCAGTGTGTTTGGAGAGCAACAGATGTTTCCTCTCAGCTGTGTGCATGTTCTTGTTCTGGAACAGGGCAAGCCCTTGAAAGTAGGGTTAGCTAATTAAAAAAGTAGTTTCTTGTTGGATTGAAAATTCCTTGTGGGCACATAACTAGGAATATCTCCATGTATAGGTATGTCCTTAGGTCCATATCTTTCCATTTATTTACAGGACAGACAACACCTGCTGCAACAGTGAAAGTTCCTTCCCCAACTCTTGGGAATAAATTTCCATTTTAGTTGTCCTAGGATAACTTGGTTTCTGTGCTCCAACCCTTTTTTTTCCCTGGGATCACTAACAAAGCATCAGTGGGAGGATGATAGCACTCCTTTCTGTTTGATGGAGTTCAACCTGTAGCCTCCCAGTGGAAGCCGTTGTGTTGTCCTCTTGATTCCTAAGTCTTTTTCCTGTGTCTCCTAATTCCATGCTCTAAACCCATTAGTGCTGCAGGCATACAGATGATCTACCACCACCCAACTTGCAGAGTGGGTAAAATGGTTAGAGATCCTGCACAAGGGCCTCCTGCAGAGCAGGGAGAGTTTCTCAGTTCTATTTGCAGCAGGGCTTCAGACTTTCTCAAAACATGTAATGATTGGAGGCAAAGAGGCTCACATATATAAAAAATTACCTGTTTATCAAAGATTTACAAGGCAATATGTGAAGAGAAACAGAAGAGGTTGCTGGAGGGTAGAATGTTACATATGAATCTTGTAAACCAATGTAAAGCTGGAGCCCCTGTCTTTGTTGCTGGTAGAATTAGCAAGTGGTTTCTTTTCTGGTTTGCTTTAAGCTTGAAATACACCTGCTGCTCTACTCCTGATTGTTGACATTGAGCTTAGAAACCAGCTGAGAGACCAAAATGTAGAATAAAATTAAAAAAAAAAAAAGAAAAGTATTTCTAAACTTCTCTTTATCATGTCTCTTTTATGCCTATCTGGGAAAAATGCTCGGTGATAGTAAACCCATTGTAGCTCTAGAGTGTAATGAGGTCATGAAGAAGGTTCACAGGATGTCAGGGGTTGGAAGGGACCCTGGAGATCTTTGAGTCCAACCCCCAAAGTTACTGCCAATGAGAAAAAAGCAAGGCTAATTAGCCACAAAAAAAGCTTTATGCATAGATTGTACTAATTTATCGTGGGAAAAGTTGTGTTTGTATAAGTAAAAATATGAATATATTTGTATATTTTTATATAAACTATTACATGGAAGTTAGTAGGGCACAGTGTAACCTCGGAAAAGGGTAAAAATCTGAACTTAGTTCCTTATCTCAGAACCCCTTCTTAAAACTGTAAGATACTCAGGTCCATAATGGGGCCATCTGACTTCCATTCAGATACAGGGGTGGTGGAAACTGATGGATAGAGGCTTCCATGGCATCGTGTAGAATCCAACACAAACCATTCTATGATTCTGTAGAGCTTTACGTCAATATACGAGTTTGTATTTTTTTCTACCCGAGCCATTTTCTTTTTTTTCTTGTTATGATTTAGCAATAGAAGGCCTTTCATGATGATTAATTTGGGGGGGGAATGAAGGGTATTTTTTTATTTAGATAAAGGTAACTTGTACCAAGGAATTCTTTTTGTCACATTTCATCTTGAAAAGAAAACTTTGAGTTGTTTTTCTCCTTGCTTTAAGAATTGTAACTAAATATTTTTTTACATGCTTTTTATGAAGTCTTTCTAGCCCTTGATTACTCATTTGTTTGGTTATTTTTCTGGTGAATATACTTGGCATAGCACAGGTTAAAAAAAAAAAACCCCAAACACAAAACCACCTACTCCATAATAATTAGGTTTTAATTTTCTTATACTTCAGGGTAACTAAATCTTTTTCTTCTCCCTTAATTAACAGAGGAGGAGCTCAGGAAGCTGAGAGAAGAAACAAATGCTGAAACGTTAAGGCAGGAGCTAGAAAAGGAACGGCAGAGGAGATTAGAACTAGAACAAAAAGTCACTGAAGTACTTAAAGCAAGGTAAGAGAAATATCTTTGTTATAAAGCCGAAAGCTCCTGGAGATCTCTGTCTCTGAAGAGTTATGGTCAAAGTATCTACTTGCTTCCTAGGCTCTCTTAAAATAAATTAGTTGACAGAGAGAAGCTGTCTGTGTTTTGCTCTAAAAGTACATCTTGTACTCACGTACACCTGAATTACTTGACCATACACACTGCCCTCGCTGCAGAGGTGTGCTGAGACTTGTTGGGGTATCCTTCATTTCAATTTCTTTCTTCTGGAATGGTGTGTCCAGTTCTGGGCCCCTCAGTTCAAGAAGGACAGGGAACTGCTCAAAAGAGTCCAGTGCAGAGCCAAAAAGATGATGGAGTGGAGCATCTCCCTGCTGAGGGAGCTGGGGCTCTTCAGCTTGGAGGAGACTGAGGGGTGACCTCATTAATGTTTAGAAATATATAAAGGGTGAGTGTCGGGAGGATGGAGCCAGTGACACCCAATGATAGGATGAGGGGCAACGGGTGCAAGCTGGAACATGGGAGGTTCCATGTAATCATAAGGAGAGACTTTCATGGTGAGGGTGAGAGCACTGGAACAGGCTGCCCAGGGGGCTGTGGAGTCTCCTGGGCACATACTTGTGTGACCTGCTCTAGGTGATCCTGCTCTGGCAGGGGGGTTGGACTGGATGATCTTTTGAGGCCCCTTCCAACCCCTAATATTCTCTGATTCTGTGATGCCCTCCTCCTGGGATCTCATCTACCTGGAGCTGTCGTTGTGCACCACATGTTACTGAATGCCAGGGCCCTCGCCATGCCATTGCACATGCTTTGTCTCTTCACGACCTATGTCCTCTCCAGACTGCCCAATCCTTGTTACTCCTGTTCTAGCAGCAGCACGGACATCCCAGTACCACAGTGCAACCCTAGATGTGTGGGAGTGACTGGAGTTTGAGCCTTCTTTGTGACTGTAATAGCAAGTGGAAACATGCCTCCCTATACCCCTGTGTCTGTTCAGCCTTGACAACACCTACCTTGATGATGGAAAGCATCATATTTGATGTTGAGTCTCCTTAGTCTGAAGCTCCAGAGGCAGTACGTTACATCTTTGACTCTAAAGAAGCCTTTTATTTTCTTTCCTCTTTAACAGATTTCATCATGGTTTCAAGAAGTGCCCCACAGTTATAGAATTCTGAAATGACTTAACTGTTCAGATTTCAGCTTATTTGCCACCTTTGATCAGTCTTTTTCTCTCTTCTCCTCTCCAGACTGAAGACTTCCAGCTTTCCCAGTGTTTCCTTAAGAGTACTCCACCCCTTTCATCAATTCAGTTGCCATTCTTGAACTGTTTTGTCTAAAAATGAAGAGGCTGAGCTGCTGCAGCATTCAGAGTGTGGGTTCACCAAGGCTTTAGACAGAAGATCAATTAGGCCTTCCCCCTTCTCCTCGGTACCCAGTACTGCGTGGGGTCTTTAGCTGATGTTTAGTTGGTGGTTTTCCAAAATCACTGGTTCTGTGCAGGGTCTGTCTGTGTGCAGTCTTGGCCTGAGCTGCCAAGTTGTGCACTTAGAAGGGGCTCTGCAAGGTCTTTGTGGAGGAGTCTTGTTCCCAGGCCAGCCCTGTGACTGTGCACTGGGAAGGTGATGGGGACTGCTCTCATCTGGGGATTTTTTGGGTGACATTTTACAGTCGCTGTTACAGCTGGGAACTGGGAGTGTGTTTTCAGTGTTGGTTGGCCTGGCTGTGAGCATGGGTAACCCCCATTTTGTGACTGGACTGATGTTGCCTTGTTGAGTGAGCTGCTGGGAGCAGTGGAAGAGGACAGACTTGGACCTGTCCCTATGCTGACAGTATCTGTTAGCTCCATAACAGCAGTACAGAGCAAGGAGTATCGTTTTCTGCTGTCAGTGGATAAAAACTGACACTGCAGGACGCCTTCTTCTCTCTGACTTGCTGCCTTGACAAAGTTGCTTAAGATGCAAATTCCAGGTTCTTCAGCACTGGCCTTTAGGGTTTCTCCCGAGAGTAGGTAAGCCTGGGCTCTAGGTCACATGCTGAGGAGGGAGAGAGTGGTCCCTCGTGGCTGGGAGTACTGGAGGAGGGTGAGGAGCCACCTTCCTCTGCAAGAAGGTACCCATCATTCTGCTGAGTAATGAGGGTGGCCCAGGGTCTGACGAGGCCACTGCAGCTTCTGAGCACCTGAGTTTTACACAGAAAAGAGTTTGAAGATCTTTGTGAAGATCTTTGTTTATCAATATGAGTGTCAGCAGCTGTACCTTGTTGGATTGCGAACAACAGCAAATCTCCGGCAGATGTGCCATTGCTAAATTCAGGTAGGATGGCTTCTCCACCTCAGTGCTGTATTTAGATCTCCTAAGGATTACACAAGCCCTATTAGCTTGGGTATTGCACGTGGGGATTGCGTTCAGCCGATTATCCCCTTCCCCTGAGTCTTCTTCTAGTAGTCTTATTAATATTCCAGCCTTTGGGGACAGGCAGGTAAGGGGAAGATGACAACAATATAAGTTGGCTGACACAGTCAAACATGTAATAGGCCAAATTTACACCCAGTGGAAACTTATAAAGCAAAGTAACAACAGAAAGATGTCTTTTGCTTATGTTAACAAAACCAAATTTACTCTGCTTCTCAGTTAGGTAGCTTTCCATACAGTCTTTAAATAGATGTGCACCTAAACATGTTTGCATGCACTCTTCATTTTGGTTACAGAACTGACCTATTAATGAAAACCAGACCATGCTATGGTGGAAAAAGGAAGAAATTAATAGTTGCAGTATTCAGAAATATTTGTGAAGTAGATCAATACATGTAGCTGTAGAAATAGATGCTGCACAGTGTCCAGCAATGAGAAAGCAATGAGCTAACTATAGAAACATAGCAATGTCTGGGCTGGAAGGGACCTCCAGAGGTCATCTGGTCCAACCCCCCTGCTGAGAGCAGGGACAGCCTC
>JANIJG010016430.1:61042-74743 GCA_024611175.1 Megaceryle torquata
GTTGAACCTCATGAGGTTCACCTGGGCCCACCTCTCCAGCTTGTCCAGGTCCCTCTGGATGACATCCCATCCCTCTGCTGTATCCAGAGCACCACTCAGCTTGGTGTCATCTGTGAACTTGCTGCTGGTGCCCTCGATCCTGCTGGCCATGTCGGTGATAAAAATGTTAGACAGGTGCCAGTACAGGTACCCCTGGGGGACACCACTTGTCACTGCTCTCCACCTGGACTTTGAGCCACTGACCACTACCCCAACCTTTTATTTTGCTTCAGAAACTACAAATTGAGACACTGCCATGTAAAATGGCAAAAAATATGAATGAGAAGGGCAGAGGTTTCTGAAGTGTTTGATGCATTTTAATGGGAATAAGATGTCAAACATATGGAAATGGTTTAACTGAGTTTTGTGACAGCTTCTCAGGTTAAAAAGCCATGTGTAGCTGAATGATGTATCTTTCAACTGGGCTGTGAAGATACCTCCTTTATGCTTATTTTTGCATTCAGAGGTTGAATGGCTTCCACAACTGTTGTTGAAAGAATGATGATGGGTTGCTTGTGAACATGGAGCTAGCCTGTAGGAAAATTGGTTTTAATAAGTGTGAGAACATCTTGGCAGTGACTGGACCTGTTGTGTACAGCAAGCCTGGTCTTCATGCAGTTGGGGGGAGTCTGACTGATCACCCATCACACCCTTTCTCTGGGTGGAGAGCGTGGTCCCAGAGAAGTTAAGGCAGCTTCTTAGGCTAGGAAACCTGCGTAGGAACACTGCCTTTTGTGTTGTTCAGAGGACCATTTATGTTTTCCAGCCTTTTAAACTGATTTCTGGCATGAAGAGTGGTTCAGAAACTGTAGGAAGGATAATTCCTTCCCTCTGTCAGTGGTCCTGGTGTACTGGCTGGTTCAACGTGACCTGGTTTGGGGATTGAGCTTCTCAGTGGGTGTGCACGCCTAAACAATGAATTCTGAGCTTCCTGGCCCAAATCTGTCTGAAGTGGCTAATTATAACCTGATTCTCAGGTGCAGTAATGAGCTGTCATTAACCTGGTGATTCGTAAAGGTCAGGCTCTTCACGGGGAAGGAGGAACATGCAGGTGGCAAGAAAGACATTGCCCAAAAAAACCCAAACCACCAAGAAGGACCAAAGCCAAACCATCCTGTGCTCCTGACGGAGCTGAGTGAGTCTGCTATCCACAACTGCTGCTTGATGAGATTCCTTGGATTTTTTTCCCAAGAAACACAAGGAGTAATGACACTGTGCTGCTTCTGAAAATATATCCCAGCATGCCAAAGGAAGACCCAGCCCGAAGGCTCTGATGGCTGGCAGTGGTGGGATGTCATCTCAGCTTTGTCACTGGAGCTGTTCAGGTGTGATACCCCCAGTGCCTCCGCACGACTGGAGCGGGTTGAGTAGCTGGCTCCTGCCTGTGTGAACCTGCTTGTGAATGACTGCCTCCTATCTACCTAGATGTGTCCTCAGCTTCAGTGAGACACGGTGGCAGTGACAGATTGCAGATGAAAATGCCCACCCCTATGGTGTAACCATCTGATGGGCTGATAGAGGAAAACAAGACACTGCTGTTGTAATAGTTTGTGCAAATTTGATCACCTTAATTGCTGACTGTCTTTAGAGAGACAGAGCTGGAAATGGAGGAGATGAAAGGGTGTGGGGTGAATAGTAAGGAGGGGAGGAGTTTTTGGATGAGGAACCCACTGTTTAGATAAAAACTGGGGGAAAATGACACAGAAATATGGTTAGAAAAAAAATAAGCTGGTGGAATTTCAGGTGGCTTTTGAAAAGAAGAGTTGCTGCAGATACAGAAGCCGTGCAAAATAATCTTGAAGAGGTGTGAAAACAAGTGGCTTTCAAAGCAGAAACCATTGAATTATTCTCCACGCTGACCCCCAGTTATAATTTATAAATCAGTAAATTATTTCTAAATGTTCCTTTCAGAAATGACAAGGATGTGGAGAGCTCCTGAAATATGGAGAGTGCTTAGGAAGGAGGGAGGTAATTAGCTCTGTGGTTTCTCTGTCGTACTCATTGCTGTATGCTGATGTTGACAGCACACATTAGTAATGGCCTTTTCTGTCTGCAGATGGTACAGGGAGAGCTTTCCCTGATCTACTTTCTAGAGGAAGAGAGCAGGAGAGAGAACACTGTATCTGTCTGTATTGCTGCAGTGTGCCCAGTACAGCAGGATCCCTCTTCTTGCTCTCTGTTTGCTGACCAGCATCCCAGTTGGTTCCATTCCCATGGAGCAAAATATGGAGGGAACATTTGGAAGCACCCATGTAGTCTGATAAATGAGCGATAATGACATTGGATGATTGACGTGTTTTTTTTGTTTCAAGCAGTAATCTTTTCAGTCATACAACTGCCTGTCATATAAAGCTTATTGTAGCTGGTGTTATGTTGTCAAAGCTTCATTTGAAAAATCTTTTTGTGGGGTATGTACATGGATGGCTGAAGACTTTTGGACTGAAGCCTGAAGTATTCTCGAGACAGGTTGGCAGGTGGAGGCTGTGGACAGTAAATGCAATTGGAGGCTTTGCACGTGTGCAGAATGGCAAAAGCATTTGTGTTTCCCCAAATCTGTTCACTTCCAATGGATGACAATGTTATTCTTGACTCGTTTTGAAAGATGGGACCAACTATGCCTGGTACTTACCATATATTTTTAGAACATTTTTTTTCCTCCACTTTCCAGACCATTATTTCAATTTTACAAGGTGTTTTTTTTAAGCTATTTTTTAAAATCAGTCGGTATTTGTGCATTTCAAGAGCTTACATCATAACATTTTAAATAATCCTTGACACCCATTCCTCTCGTTGTGAAGATGAGTGGTGTTTGACTCTAGTAACAGTGGCAGCGTTGGAGGTTCACGCATCGAACCGTGGTTTTGTTCTAGTACTGTGATTATCAAGCTGTGACACAAAATCCATTCTCATTTATTACTCTGGGAAAAGTCAGGGCACTGAAGAGTTTTCCAGGCAGGCATTGCAGTGAATATACAACCCAAAGGCATAAGTAATGCAACAAATTTGATACTGGATTATGTAGTAGTTGTAAGAGGAAACTGAGCTGTCGGTGACAGGAGATGTCTAAACCACACCTCTCCTGCCAGGGGATGGTGTTTGCCCAGATCCCAAGTGCAACGCTCATAAATGTTTGGAATCTTGCAAAAGAACACAAGTTTGGTTTTTCTCTTGTCATGGTTGTATTATCTCAGCTATGGAAAATGTGAAAGTTCTGGTGTGCCCTTTGCCTAAAAGGGGAAAAAAAAAATCTTCATCTGTAGCATTTCACGTGGTTTCTGTTTTCTTTGTAGGACAGAAGAGGTGCCTGCAGCTCAGCAACCTGCAAAGCCACAGGCACAAGCCAATGGAACAGGTAATCTTGGTCAGATCCCTCCAAGCAGTTTGATTCAGTTGGGGTTGGTTTTTTTTTTGACTCCTGTCTTTTGATCCTTTGAAAATCAAACCTTGCTGAAAAATTCACTGGGTCCTTAAACAGGCTTCTGAAGAAGCTGAACATGAAAGATTATTTCAGCAGCTTCTTACCTCCCCATACATGGTTTTGCATTTTTTTTTTTTTAGTTGACTTTGCAGACCTGTGTGAGGGATTTGTTGTGTGTTGTAAAGCCTGTAGGAACATAATGAAACCTGTTGCCTGACTTCATCATTCTTGAATGCCTTGCTGATCCCTGACTTTACCAGAAAACAGGTGTAATACATAGGAAGGATACTCTGCTCTCAACTGCAAAGGCTTTTATGCCATTAACCTTATTACTACTCCCCTCTCCTGGAAGAAAAGACATTCTGGAAAAGGAACAAGCTTAAGAGTTACAAATATTTTGGACACCTACACTGTCATCTCCATTTCCCCAGCTGCTGCTGATTATGATTTCAATAATAAAGTGATTTCTGAAAGAACTAAGGCAACAGGCAGATTCTCAGTCTTTCAGGTCACTTAAGCTTTCCTCCCCACACCTCTCGACTGAGATTTAGGCTTGTAAATATGCAGATTAAATTTGAAATGGCTGCTCCTGTTCCTCCCATCATGTCAATACTTTCCCTTACGTGAACTACAGCCTGGCATTTTTTTCTGTCTTGTACACTGGGAATTTCTTTCTCCCCACTTTCTGAACCATGTAGGAAGCGACTTCAATTTTTTTTTGTTATTATTTTCAAACAGCAGTGTTGGCTCAGCTGTAAACTGTCACTAAATTCCCTGGCTTTCTAGATACCCCTGCCATTCATTAATAGCTTGATTCTGTTTTCTGAGCACTGGTTGCTTTTTCTTACATGCTTAAAAGTATCATTTGGGCTGTTGCAGTTGGCCAATTTAATCTTTGATGCCTCTGGTTAATCATATTTATTTTATGGAGTTCTGTACTAAGTTTGGTCCTGGAATAGTTGTAACCAGTGTCCTCCTCTTGAGGCCTGACCTACCTTTCCAACGAGTAGTCTGCCTGTTCCTTCTAGACAGTAATTTTCTGAGCTACAGGTAAAGTAAAAGGTGATTTTGTTCTCACTTGTGCTGCCTTAAGGCTTTTACCCTTCTATTATTTCCATATACTTCTTTTTTCCACTGAAACTGACATACAGAAAGTGTTCATCACTTCCTAACTTTGTTATATGTAACTTTCCAGGCACTACTATGGCTATATATTCCATATATAGAAAGTGCCATATACAGCATAATTTCTATAGCCTGGCTTTAAGAAAAAGAAAGTGCACATTTTCTGTATCTTTATATATCAATATATTGATATTTATCTCAATACACACACACAATCTTTATAGCCTATAAATAGTTGGAAAGTGGTAGTAAAAATGCCTCTTGCAGAATCTTGCTGAAGTTTCCACCTCCCTTTCCTGTCGTGTTCACGTGGAGGAGTGTTTTGCTTTACACTTGCTGTTCTTGAGCTGACCCTTCAGCACAACAGGAGTGCTGAGATCTACGTCGGGCTTTTGGTTATGGGAACCTCTTACCCAGAAAATATTTTTACAGCGTTTGTTAAAAATTCTCATGTGTTAGGGTGTTTTTAGTAATCTCTGTTCTTCTGGTAATAAGTTGCTTCCATGTGCTGCACTTGGAGCAAAGCAGGAGTCACTTGTAGTCTTATTTCACCAGCTTTGTGCTGTTAGGGTTTCTGTGCAGAACTAAATTGCACAGTGAGTTTCCATGATGAGTGTTGGTGAAGGACAGGAAGCGGTGCCGAGTCTGCTTCCCAGGCAAAGCATGGTGTGTGGGAACGGGAGCATGCTTTGGATGAAGATGTGTTACCCTGACACTTAGTGCTTCTTTTTTATAGATAAACGTAGTCACACAGTCAGCTCCAGACTCCAGAAGTGGTTTTGTGACAAATTTGGGGAGTACGTTGAGGACTTCAGATTTCAGCCAGAAGAGAATACAGTGGAAACAGAAGAGCCACTTAGTGCTCGAAGGTAAATCTCTAACATGATTGGGAGAAACTGTTGGCTGCTTTACAAGTTACTTTTTTTTGTCTTTCCTTTTTTTTGGGTTTTTTTTTTTTTTGTTTGTTTGTATCTTTTTATGACCTTTTACATGGTTTTGAGTAAGAGTCTTATAACAAGTAATAGAACTGAAAGTACAGAACCATCTCGCAAGGTTTGTGAATACTTTGGCCAGAACATGAAGCTTGAAGCTTATGTACTGTCTGAGATAGAATAAGAATTATGTTATTTATCAGGTTCTGTCACATGCCTCTCAAACTGTGGACAAAGACTTAATTAGGCCAGAGGGGCTTTTACACTTCAATTTTTGGTCGGATGCAAGGTAGGCTGTGTTATTACCAGAAACACATTTGATAACAGGCAAGAATGAAGCTTTAGGCACAAACATCTAATTTAGAACCATGAGCAGTATGTCAGGGACCACATGTACAAAACTGTCCACTACTTGCCTGTTAACAAGTTGCTTTTACCCATTATTTTTCAGGTTGACTGAAAATATGAGAAGATTAAGTAAGTACTTAGCAGTATTTTATTTTCTGGAAATAAAACCAGTTCCTAGTAACCCTATTGGGAAGATTGCTGCATTTTAAAGCACAGTGGTTTGAAATACTTCTGCCAGTTCATAAGCAGAAATGATTCTGAAATGCTGAACTAGTGTTTGGAGTGCAAAGTAACTTAGAGGAGCAGTGGGAGATGCTTGCCTTTCATCTCGAGTTACGCAGGGTATCTCTGAACTAAAAATGGAATGTTAATTAAACTGCACAAAGATATCATCAATGAGAACAGGGCACTTGTCCAATGGCAAAAGCAATGGTGTTCATACTCTTCCTGTGCCTGAGCTGCTTGTAGTTCACTTGCAGGACTACTACTAGCTTGCACTTTCAAAGAAGGTGGCGTTGGACGATGCGTACCCTGAGTGTGTTTAGCATTTCTTTCTCTTGGGTAGCTGGTAAATTACTTTGGAAGGTGGAGGATGCAAGTTGGCAGGTTAAATAAAATAGTTAAGCCCTCCAAAAGTTCTGCGCAGCAAAGAATAGCTAACTTGAAAAAAATAACCTATCTCTGCTCCAGCTTGCTAACCCAGCGGGGTGGGGGGGGAAAGCTCAAGTTGAAACAAGAGTCTGTAACCTCCGTGTAGGTCAGTTTTGTCCTCCTTATTCTAATACTACTACTATTAATTCTCTTAATTTGGGAGAATACTTGTGACCCATTCTCTGTGGTTGGATGTTCGCTGCCTTCATAATAGCTTGGAAAAAAGCAGTATTAAGCTTAAGCTTCGAGTGGTTCTTAACTCGCTAAGTGAGCCACAAAATCTGGATCCTGATTGTCCAAGAGTGCCTGGTGACCACGCAGAGCTCTCAAGAACCCTCTTGTCACCAGCCGTTTCCAAGTGTTGACCTTCCCTGCAGGTTCAGCATAGGGTGGTGGAGCAGAGCAGATGGAAGGAGTGCTTGAGTCTGCGACATCCTCTAGTGCCTTGGGTGTGCCCTTCCACTTACTTCATCTGCTGCTTTGGTTGTGCTGCTGATTCTCAAGAAAATCTAGTCCTAGTTGTTTAATTACTTCCCATGGGAAGTGTATGGAGGATAGCTGAATTTCAAGCCAAACAAACGAGGACAGCAAGTCACAGGTTCTCTTGAGGAAAGCCTTTCAAAGTTGAGCTGTGCTGCAACTGAGGGTGGGTGCTTCTGGGGCTTCCTGTTGGAGGGGCAGCTGTCACTCTTCTCAGCAGGGGAGGCAGAACCAGTGTGTTCCAGCAGAGAAAGCAAAGGTCTTCTTGCAGCAGCCCTCTCCTGTTTTTCTTGTGTCCCCTAGCTAGTTTGCCCAAGTGGTAAAAGAGCTTAGAGGAACGGGGTAAAGGACAAGTGGGTTTTAGGGAGCTGAGGAAGATCTCCTCTTGCTGTCGCGGTCTGGCTGCGTGCATCTGCGCGCAGGAGCGATGCCTCTCCCAGCACAGGTTAGTCTCCCATGCAGTGACTGCAAGAGCAAAGGTCTGCAGAGGTGGGAAACACAGTTCTTCAGGCAGTGAGGTCCTGTGTCTCTTGGCTTAGGAAGAGTAAGCAGCAAAGTGCTGCCAACAGCGAGGCTTTTGCAGAAACGTAGCAAAGGGAGATCTAGCCTGGTTTTAACCTAGCTTGGTCAAGCAGCAGTGAGTTGCTTCTTGGTGGCTCAGGGTCCTCTCAGGCTAATTTACCTTGGTTTACAGTGGGATGAACTGACCTGTGCAGAGGTCTTTGGGGTAGTATGACCAAGGCTGAGAACAGGCTGCTGTCAGCATCCAGGGTACCCTTGTAGAGGGGTTTGGTTTTTTTGTCTATATTCCTGATTTCAGGCATAACCTTTGTCTTGAATAACACTAGGTTTTGGAAATGCATTCCTTAACTAATCGTTCAGTTAAAATGGGTTTCATTTTTTCTTAATTTGGGTAAGCCTTTTTTTATCATTACTTGTCTTGAATATTCCTATTAATTTTCTAATTTGGTTGTTTGCCACTTACAAGTGATTTAAGCACTGCCAGCTCATTCTAACAGTTCTGTTTTTTCTCTGCTTCTGTTTAGAGAGAGGTGCCAAACCTGTTACTAATTTTGTGAAGAATCTTTCTGCCTTATCAGACTGGTATTCTATCTACACTTCTGCTATTGCCTTTATTGTAAGTTACCCTATTCCTCCAGGAGCAGTAAGAACTTTTAAAGTGTATTATTTACTGAAATTCACTGAAACTGCCATATCTAAGTAGGGATTATGCCGCAGTTGAAGTCATCAAATCAAACAGTGTTATTTCATTTAACACAAAATACCAGTATTTGTCACTTCAGTTAGATTTCAAAGCCCCTTAAATTGTGTATTCTGGGTTTACTGTAGCATGGCTTTGTAACTGTTAAAATAACTGAGAACGATCCGAGCAGTGTTCTCTCATTTCTTGGTTTCCCAGTCCTGTAATCTCATGGTCACTTCAGCCTGTGCCAAATGTTTTGTTGTCTAAAACTGAAATGCTGATAGCAGCTCTGCTTGATAAGAAGCTATCCTTCACCATCTTTGCCATTCCTGCTCAGAGACAAAATCCTTTGTCCCTGAGTATCATTAAACCTGCAAACGTTGGCTCTGTGAACTAAAAGCAGGCATTCCAAAAGTGGAATGAGCTCAATTCCAGCACTCCTTACATGCTATGTAAGGAGGTTTGCATGCCACACAACTAGTGGAGTCTTGATTTGTTTTCCTTTTAGTTCTTAATTATCTAAATTCTTTTGGTCACGGAGCGTGTGAAATACTTTGATAGCGATAGCAGCAGTTGCAGCTGAATGAACCCGTGTGCTGGGTTCACACTGGCTGGACACCAGGTGCCCACCACAGCTGTTCTGACTCCTCCTCAGCTGGACAGGGGAGAGAAAATATAATGAAAGGCTTGTGGATATAGATAAGGATGGGGAGAGATCATTCAGCAATTCCTGTCAACGGGCAAAGCAGGCTCAGCTTGGGGAAATTAATCAGTCAAATCTGAGTATGATGATGAGAAATAAAATGACATCTTAAAACACCTTCCTGCTATCACTCCCTTCTTCTTGGGTTCAACCCGACTCCAGATTTTCTCTAACTCCTCGCCACCCAGCAGCAATGGGTGATGGGGAATAGGGGTTGTGGTCAGTTCATCACATGTTGTCTCAGCTGCATCTTCCTCCTCAGGGGGATAATTCTTCACACTCTTTCCCTTCCCCAGTGTGGGGTCCTTCCCATGGGTGACAGTCCATGAACTTCTCCAGTGTGACTTCTCCACGAACTGCTCCAGCGTGGGTGCCCCATGAGGTCACAAGTGCTGCTAGAAAACATGCTCCAGCATGGGCTCCTCTCTCCATGGGTCCACAGGTCCTGCCAGGAGCCTGCTCAAGGCTTCCCACAGACTCAGTCTCCCTCAGGCTTCTGACAGCTCCAGTGTGGGGTCCTCCTTGGGGTGCAGGTAGACATCTGCTCCACCTTTAACCTCCATGGGCTGCAGGGGGACAGCTTGCCTCATCATGGTCTTCACCGCAGGCTGCAGGGGAATCTCTGCTCTGGTGCCTGGAGCACCTCCTCCCCCTCCTTCTTCACTGTTCTTCGCTGACCTTGGTGCCTGCAGTTTTCTCTTGCGTATGCTCATTCCTGTCTCTGGCCACAACTGCTGTTGTGCAGCAACTTTTTCCCCTTCTTAAATACGTTATTCCAGAGGTGCTGCCACTGTCGCTGCCGGCCTTGGCCTTGGCCTTGGCCAGGGGCAGGTCCATCTTGGAGCAGGCATACATGGGCTCCATCAGACCTGGGGCAAGCTTCTAAACCACCTTTTGGCTACCCCCGTGCTACCCAAACCTTGCGGTGCAAACCCAGTACAGCCAGTTTGGTGAAAAGGTCACACACCTTTTCATGAAGTGATCCTCCTCCGTTAGTTACGGAGCCTTATTTAATGTGTGGCACAGCTGAGGGAATATCGAGGAGGAGATTTCCCCCTCCTGGTGCCCTGTGTCAGTCCCTTCTCCTAATCTACTCATTTTTCTCTCACCTCTCTTGACAAACCCATTCTTCAGATAAAAGCTGGAAGAAGGATCAGCTGTTGTTCAGAAAGCTCTGGGACTTCATAGCCAGGGCAATGCTTCGTTCATTCTGGGGCTATCAGTAAAAAGCCCAGTGTCTCTCATCTGGGAGGCTGTTATCTCTGTGTTTTCAGAAGTTGGCAAGTGGACAGGAAACCTTTGGAAGCACTTCTGTGTCTGTGTTAGGTAAAAGAAGACAGATTTTCTTTCAGTCTTTTGAACCTTGGTAAAAACTTGGGATTTAGTTGACCAGAAATAATATCATGAGAGTTTATCCCTTTGCCCTGTAAGGGGCAAATTGTTACAACTCTTCTTGCTTCAGCTGGTCTAGGTGAGGTCAGACTCTGTCATCGTCCCGTAGCAGATTCAGCCCTTAAATTTTACTATTTTTTCCTCAACTTTCAGTTAATTGCAGTGTTAAAAATACTTATTGTCTCTATTTAAGCATCATCTCTAGAGATTAGTTTAATGCTGTGGTTGGGCTTTACGTGCATGAGTGCAGAGGGGGCTAAAGTTTATTAACTTTTGTGATCTGAGGCGTGTGATTTTTTGAGTGGGAAACTGTATTTTGTACAACTCACTGTACCCCAGTTTTTAACCCACATCTCTCTTTTTCTCTTTGTTTTTTTTTTTTTTTCTTTTTCCTTCTTAATCTGCAGATTTACATGAATGCTGTATGGCATGGCTGGGCCATTCCTATGTTCTTATTTTTAGCAATTTTGAGGTTGTCCCTAAATTACCTCATAGCCAGGTATTTACTTAAATACTAGATTATTCTTGTATAATGTTTTGCTTGAAAGATGTTTTAGTATTCTTGCACTGAGTTGTAAACAGCTACTTTTTCTAATATGAGTTAAATTCAACAAAGTGGAATTGAAATTCTAATATCCTTAATTTTGTTGCTCAATTTCTATGATTTTTGGGGGTTTTTTTACTATTCTAAGGAATTATATTAATTTCCTATGACTTGGGTCATCATAAATGATGCTGCATGTTCTCAGACAAATCCCTCAATGCTTTAAATAGAATTTAAAATAAATTTAAATAAAAAATAATTTAATAATAATTAAATAAATAATTTAAATAAAAATATTCTGCAGTATTCACAGTGGTTGGAGAACACCACCCTGCTGCTTTGCCCTGGAGAGGAGTTTCACCTAGGAGCCTAAAATTGCAGTTTTGCTGCTTTCAGTGGCCCTAGACATATTTTATCCAAAGTATCTTCTATTTGTGCATCCAGTCTCCATTAAAAATTAAATCTTTTTTTTTTTTTTTTTTTAAGTACATTTTCTGTACTGAGAGGATCTTTTAAAAGTGCTATTTTTACACTGATGATGTTTTTCCCCTTCAGATGCTTAAGCTGGTGGGGAAGATCTTAATATGCATATTTAAAAATAACTTTGTGATTCTTTTTTCTTAATCAATACTTACTGTATGGCACTTTATTTGGAATTTATCTGTAGCAAATGGGCTCCAAAAGAAGTCAATATAATTTTGTTCACATAAAAGAAAACAAAACAAAAAACCCAAACAAAACCCAACCAACCAAAACAAACAAACAAAACCAAACAAACAAAAACCAAAAGCACAAACCCCTCATTATTTAGTCTGTGCACACAGTTCACATTTGTTGCAAGACCTGAAAGCAGTGATTTGTGTAATATAATATATTTTTTTTATCTGTGGCTACCTTTAAAGCTGTCTGTGGTTGGCCACTTGAGCTTACGACCTTTGGAGGGTTCTTTGCTGATCTGGGGATATTTTACTTCTTTTAAGCCATTAAGTGCTTATTGTAGTAAACTACTTTTTAACCTCAATCCGTGTTGGCAGGTGGAGAAGTAGTACTTGCTCTCTCTAACTATTTCCATAACTTCTAGGGGTTGGAGAATACAGTGGAGTATTGTGCCTGAAGTTTCTGAACCCATGGTAGGTCTCTGGTTTGATCTCTGTTCTTATGGGGCCTTCAAAACTTTGCTGTGTGTTTATGTGGGTAGCTGAAAAAGGAAGGAAGGATGAAATGCTACAACTGTTTTTATTCTCTGTATATAGAATATATACAGAGAATATATAGAATATAGTGATCTTCACTAACAGCACTAGGTTTAGGTGCTTCACCATAAAATATTCATAATGTGAATGACATTTCTGGAATAAATGTTAATATGCCTGCTTGGGACAAGTTAGATCCTGTGGGATCTTCAAGAAACATTGTGTTTTGTTTCCTCTGTGACATTTCTGAAGTAAATATTTGCATATCCTGCTTTAGGCAGGAGGTACTGTAAGGATTAATGTAGTATGGAGTCCTTTGAATTTCAGAACTCTTACTAAGACTTAGTGAAGCTTTGCTTCCAGGATAGTTTCGTTGTTCTTAAAAGGCCAATCATCTATTGGAATAAATAAATAATGTTATAGATGTAAAACTTATTAAAAAAACACACAAAAAAACCCCCAAAAAACAACAACAAACAAAATACACACACACACAAAAACCACAGAAAAAAACAAAACCCACACAAAAAAACCCCACATATACCAAAAAACCCCCCAACAACAAACCAAAAAAACCCAATCAAATGGAAAAAACCCCAACTAAATAAGAAGATATTTCTGTATTTGACAAGTAGGTCAGTTTAAGTGTGTGGTCATACACTGGAAGCCATTGTAACCATGCTGCTCCAAAGACTGTGTCTTTCATTCTACTATCTTTGCATATACCATGGAGGAAAAGCACTGGTAACTAAAAATAACCAACAATGAAAGACATAAAACGGTAGATCTGAAACAGGGCAGGAACTTGGCAAATTTAGAGCCTGTTTAGAATGAGAGGACTATTGCCAAGAATGTTGAGGTGTCGTGTTGTTATGAGGTACTTCCTCAAAAATCAGTTTTAGCTGAGCTGAAGATTAATGGATTCTCTCTTTTCTTGCCCAAGGAACCCCCAAAAGAGGACCTGACGGTGTCTGAAAAGTTCCAGCTTGTTCTAGATGTTGCTCAGAAGGCACAGGTACTTTGCTGCTTTTGCACCTCTCTGGCTGCTTCCTTATAACAAGGAGGTGCATAGTTCAAGTGGTCCAAGTACTTTGATTATGCAGCATATGAAAATAAACTTTTAAACTAACAATGCTTTTCTTGCATAGGCATCTTTACTTAAGGAGTAATCGCGATCTCGGTAAGATGCCTGGAGCATCTAGAACGGCATAATGTTTGAGAGTACTGGTCAAGGTACTCCAGTCACAGCTCTGAGCAAGGCCTGAAGGGGAACAGAAGCAGCTTCTGACAGTTTTTCCCCTAATATATGCAAATGACCTTCTGTTAATGTAGATTAGATGGTGAATCTCACCCAGGTACTAGAGTATGGATGCACATCCCAAAAGTGGTGTAAGAGACCCTATTCCTTCAACTCTCTGCTTAGCTGTGTTGACTCACCAGCTTGCACAGCTGGTTCAACCACTGCCATGCTCCACAGCCCTGAAATCTGCTGGTTGTGTTGGAGAGGGCGAGGGCAGGTTTTCTCCCAGCTCCTCAGTTTGGTGAGCTACCCTGGCATCAGGTGAACTGCAGCCTTGTGCCAGGCATGGCATGAAAGCTGCCCAGCAGAAAAGGACCTGGGGGTGCTGGTGGACAGACAGCTGGACATGAGCCAGCAGGGTGCCCAGGGGGC
>JANIJG010016431.1:0-13551 GCA_024611175.1 Megaceryle torquata
ATGCTAGGTCTGGCTAAGCCTCAGTCAGCATAAAGTGCTGGGTCTCTTTAAAGTTATCCTGAAGAGCAGAAAGTAAAAAAGATGACCTTGAGCAAAGTGGGGGAGCGGGGCAGGAGCAGCGCGTACAGCACGTACACTCACTGCGATGGAGGCGTATACGGAATACGTATCCCAAATGCAGATAACCAATGAACCTAGAGCTTGATTTGTATGCTTGTAGCCAGACGCCAATGAAAGTAGTTGGTATACATGTAATCAGATTGTAACCACTATATAAGCAAGTGACACAGCCAGAATAAACGGATCAGCATGTAGCCAGATTGGTGTGGTTGTTGATACTCGGCCGGCTTCCCAACAGGACCCTCTTCAGATTTGTTTAAAATTCAAGGGAAAATATATTTTTGGACTTATGCATTCCTATGCTACTCTGTTTTGCTAATGTTATGAGAACAAAATTAATTGCATAGACTGGGATATAGATTGCTTGGCTGTGAAGTCCTAGCTGAATGAAGTTAAAATTAGTGCTTTTACTCTTCACTGCCCTGAGTACTGTGTGTTCAGTTACTCTTAAACCAAGTGGGTGTAAAATGTCATCACTATCAATGTGTATTCTGATTGGGTTCACAAATTATATATTAATTTGAGGTAGCTGAAGGCAACAAAGGATGCTTTGTGCTTAGATCCTCTTAACGAGTATATGTATGTTTATTTGATGCATATTACCTATAACGTTATCGTGCCATTTTGTGTAAAATACTTGCAGGAATTGGGCTGAGATGAAGAGATAACAGGGAACTCAGGCACAGATATTTAAAAAATGGGAAGCAAAAAGTGTTTTAAACAATGCAATGTCCTGTAAAACCTCACATTTTCCCTCTAGAAAGAATATACTTTGAAAAGAGATACTTTCTAGGCTGTTTGCTTGAAAGGCAAAGCTAAAAATAAATTATCAGGAGTAAAGTAATTCTTTAACATACTACTTCTCTCACTGTGCCTAAAAATGTAGGTGACAATCTCACCCCTCAGACAGTGTCCATGGTACTGTAAATACAAAAGCCACCCCTAAGAAGAAAGGTGGAGCATGAATATGCCAATGTTCCTACCTATCTCTCATGTACACACACCATGGCCTTTTATTTCATGCTCAGCGAATACAAATCTGCATTTAAAAAGAAACTAATAAAACTTCATAAAACATAGAATTTGCTTTATTTGAAATCAGCTCAGTTCCTCTTTTATGGTTTCAGCTAAATCTGTTAAAATCACACAGAAGGACCTCTCACAAAGAAAGCAATTACTTGAAAAAGTAGCTTACCGTGCCAGTGCATGGCTGTACACACTTTGGAAAAATGTCACTTTTTCACACAGAAAGCACTTCTCTTATCAAAATAATTGCTATCAAATAATCTGCTATGGACTTCTTAACAGGGAAAGGGATCTAGAAACCTTCCCACTTGATTTTTGCCGACAGCTGGTTTGCAGAGGACAGTGTGGCTTCCCAGCTCTTACTATGAATATCCTTTCTCCTTTTCCAAAAGCCTGCCTAGGCTGACTACAGCCCTTGGAATTCTCACCAGCAAAAATTGATGTTCAGAAGAACAAACTGCTGTACTGTATTTGCACAGTGTGGATCCCCTTCTTTGCAAATCTAAACTTTTAACACATTCATGTAATATTCCAGGAGGCAGACTGATAACGAGAAAAATAAATGTGCAACTCCTCCTGACACTGAAGTCTAAGTTTCATCCCCCCTGATTCCTCACTCTGTTTTTCACTCATTTCTGTATAGTCATCTGCATGCCTCCTAAGTGGGAGTGAAATAACACTAAATTAAACTTCCCCATTCATTTCCACTACTTGAAGTTTCTTTCTGTATCTACTTTACAAAAGTAGAATTAATTGCATAAGAGACAATTTGTCTTGACGTGTTGTTGGTGATTTCCGGGCTGTCTGGGGCTTTCCTATGAGTTCTGTATTTGCCTGTTGGACCTCATCATGGCCCCTCCTCCACAAAAGGAGGCTGTTGGTGGAGGTGGTTGGCCATCTCCAATTATTTCACATTGCTTTGGAGGTTCTGTGATTTCCTCACTGCAGAAAGGGACATAACTTTCAAATGGACATGTGAGATGGCCTTGGTGCTTGTTCTGAGGACTGCTTGGAGACTTGAGAATAAGTTACATGAGTGTTACATGATAGGCACTTTATGTACTACTTGATTAACTCTAAAGTAAATTTTCAACTCTAATTTCCACACTGTGCTCTGTGGATGGTAGTTATGGTGACACATCAGTGAGTGTTCCTCCCTGAATGAGGAAGAAGCACTGCTGCTCAGGGAGCTTCTAAGCACTCATCTGGAAGCTGGTGATGGCTGGCTCCTTACTGCAGTGATTCACCAGGAAAATAGGCCTGTGTCCAGGGCAATAGCAAATCAGGGACATCAGTAACACATTTAAGGCCATCTTACGGGGTGATGCTCCAACACTGAGGTTTTGGACCATCCCTATTCCAAAACACTCGGAAAATACTCTGGCTGCAATAGGATTGTTGTGTGGGGTCAGAGCTGATACATGTCTGGTGCAGAGCACTCAACAGCACAAATGCAGCAAGACCAGATGGACTGTCCATGTCTGTGCACTGTGCCAGAGGCTCCCTGTGACATTTTTTGCTAAAGAAAAATGAGACAGAATAAGGAACATGCCTTACTACATCTGAATTCCTACTTCAGTCCATGCATATGTGTATAGTAATAAATACACACAATCACAGAAGCTCTGACTATAACGTCCCATTTTTGTCAGATCCTTTAGAGTTGTATGGCTAACTTCTGGAGTCCTGAATATGCCTAAATGGCTGTTGGATTTTTGGTAAAGGCTGGACTTCCCTGGGTTTCCAATTGGTAGTGGAAGTCTTCTTAAGTTTATATTACCTACCTTCAGTTTGCCAGTCATGGTAGAGGAGGTATTAAATCTTCCATATGACCAGTGACAGAATCCCTGTTGTTGAGTCTGCTATGTTCTCTGCAAAGACTTTAATGCCAAAGCTGTAGCCTTGTACTGTCAATGTACCAGCAAGAAGCAAGCCTATTTGCATTTTTTTTTGTTGAAAGACTGAGAATGAAAACCAGCAGGTATCAAACCAGTTGCAATGTGGTGAAGATCAGGTTAGTCTACAATATGTATACCATATGCTGCTTTGGTTCCATCTGATGAATGCCAAGCCATACAAAGGACAGAAGCCATCAAAGAAGTCTGTCAGAAGTATTATATATTATCACAACAAAATTGTCTGAATATTCCATCTCATCCAGGAGAACAAGATTATCCAAGATATCACAGAAGACAGGCAATTGTTATATCAGAAAATTTTCTGTCCAGTTAACATCACTTCTGAGCTCATTTTCAAATTCCTAGAGCACCAAACATTTCAAAGAGATGTACCTCCAGTATTGCAGTTTTGTAGCAGACAATGATAACAGCCATTTTTCTGTACTTGACAGTAGCATACATTGCCATCTGTCACATATTTAGAAAAAAACCCAAAGGCATCCTACACTAGGACATACAGTCACAAGTGACAGTAGTAGAAGGTAGAAACTCCATGGTGGCATAGTGAAGACAGTGGCACCGTGTTTCTGCTTCAGTCATGCCAGAGATTCACAAGAACACTGTTGCTTCTCGAATGGCTTACAACCATCACAAGCTCCAATTTGGAACATCTAGGTGCAACTCTAGACTGTCACCCGGATCAGCATTTTTGTCCTGGACCAGCTGAGAACATTAAGGGCATAAACGGCCTCCAAAATAGACATGCAAGCCCAGGTAATATGCAAACAATGAGCTAGTCAGTAACAGCCCTCTGATAATTAGCTGTTAAAAACTGTGCTCCTGTGAAGTCAAATGCTTCCTACACAAAAGCAGCTGATGAGCAAATGGATAAAACGAAGGAGAATAATAACACTGTTTAAGAAACTAACAAAGAACCGTCTTACTGCTTTGCCCTTTGGCTTCTTGGATAAAACTGATGATAGGGAGTTGCCACGTTTCAAAACGGATTTGGAGGCCAGGTGTCTCTGGTTTATCAGCAGATGAATGACTGGAACAGTCCCCTGCATTGCCAGACAGCGACACTGTGGTGAGCAGAACTGGTAGAGGCTCTTCTTTGGACCCCATGGGAATGTCATAGGAACTCACTCAAGTTCAAGCCAACGCGGAACCTCTTCTGTCATACCAACAATCTAAGATGAGGTGGAAAAGTGTGCAATGAGTAGTCACTATTCTCTGTGAAAAGCAGTTTTCTGGTAACTGTGTGACACTGATGATGACAGTTATCAACCAAAGCAGCTGCTTATCCTCTGCTAGATAATCAAGAAGGCATATTTCATGGGTGACACTGGCTTTGGGTACTTAAAATGTACTTAACATTCATTCAAGTGTTTTCCAACATCTTTTCACTTGAGTGATCTACCTATATTGTCCTCAGACAAGGTACATCTTCTCCAGTTTTAGTTCCATTGCATGCACATGTGTAATAATAAATAACATTAACTGCACAGGGCAAAGACTCTCCACTTTACATAAGTAAGGGGGTTATGCATCCAGAAAAACACAGCATTTAAGTGTCAGATTCAGCACTGAGCACACATGGAGCATGATACTCAGGTGGATTTGACAAAAAAAAAGGGGGGTTGTGATGCTTCCTGTTTGCTTGTTTTATCTTTGATGTGATATTCTTCCTCTCATAAAAATGTTTTTCAACTAAATAAATAAAAAATAAATAAACAAATAAATAAAATAAAATGTAGAATTCTTGCACAAGCTGAAGTAAGGGGATAAAGCTTGCTATGCATGAGATACACACCTGAAAGAAATGTCAGATAGGGAATCATCCTTCTTTTCACCATCTGAGACAGGGTGGTGGAGAGCAACAATGTAGATCTGATAGTTGGGCTTTATTTCATTAGGCCCTGTCTAAACTACAAAGTACTTCCAAGGAAAAGAATAGCTATTAAATTTGAGATCTAATGGAAATATGATCAGATTTTAATAATGTGCTTTAACTCTGATGTAGAATGGGGCTAAAGCACCTTTTAAACTGCTTAGAACTTAGTCCGATCCCATCAACAAGGAACATTTCACACTGTGCCAGAGCTGTTTGAGCTACGGCTTGGGAGGAGGCAGGAGAAGACATGCTATTGAGTTAAGTATGCAAATCTTTAAGCAAGTGAAAAATTCAGGTATCTATTTCTTGTGAAATATATGATTCTCCCTAACTTGCTAGGGTAATTATTAGTTCATATATCACTATGGGATATTCTCTTCTACTGTGCATGTATATACTAGCTCTACAAATACAAAATCATATTCAGATATAAAAGTTCATGACTGTTCTTTCACAAAGATACAATAAATATTTCACACTTTCTTGAGAAAAAATATTATATACTACACTGGTTTTGCTTGTAACGCATGTTATAAATGAATTTTTTATTATGAGACATCAAGGATATAACAGTCAGGATACAGGATACTTACTACCTATATTAACAACATTTTCATTCTTACCAGCTGCATTAATGGACTGCTTCTACAGAAAAGCTGCAGTCTTTGTCACTGACAAAAAGCCAGGTGCTCAAATATCCTCTTTGCACCCCTATGGTCACTGGCTGACCACTAAAATATCCAACATTACATCCTTCCCTCCATTAACTTATGAAAAGTTGTCTTTTTTGTTGTTGTTCTGACCTTTACCAAAGCAGATTTATCTGTCTATTCTTGAAAGTGGAAGCAAAATCATATAGAAAATATGATCTGTCTCTGAAGTTTTGAATACAGTCCTTATATCAGAGAGACTTAGTGAGAGATCCAGTCCAAGATACACTGATAGGCTGTCACTATCAATATTGCTTCCTGAGGTCACTGTGTTGGTACTTCACACAGTGTGGAATTCTGCTGTTTTGTTGGAAAGAAAGTATCAGTCTACTGAAAGTAAATGTTGAGTATGGCAGTGGATTACAGAAGCAAAAAAACCTCTCAGAATGTTTTCAAATGATTAAAGCAAATTGAAGATGGATCAATATTTAGGAATTATTGTTATCTGTCCCACAGTTTATTAGTAAAGTCAAAGTAAGTGCAGTAAAACTGTTGAAAAGAATGCTAATAGCTTTTCTTACAACAATAATCATTAGAGAATACCATAGTATCGTTATGAAGTGAACTAGATTTCTTTCCAAATTGTATCAAGATGGAAATTCAAGATTCCTGGTACAGAAGACATCACAACATTCGTTTCTTTAGTCACAAGATCAATTTTACATTTAATGTGGAATAACTTATGTCACTCAGTGGTCTTTAGGGACCTTTTCACAATAATCTACTTGACAAGTGAGGCACGTAAGATTTGCAAGATTTGTAATTGATCACTGGTGCTATTGTAGGCATGATGGAAATACCATATATAACATAAATATTTTTAAGAAAAAAATATTATTGCTTCACAATCAGGTGTAGGTGTTAGTCTCTGATTTGACATCACTTTGACATAATGAACCTATGTTTCTGCATATACAGAATATAAATATAATGATGTTTTTCTAAGGGTTCCAGACGTCTTGCCTGTATATGAAATGTAAATACTGCATTCAATTTTTAGCCCTTGAAATTGGGTGTGAAGGAGGGATTCTGTTTGTGCTTAAAAACAGGCAAGCTTTATTTGGGGGCTATATTCATATTGAAGTGCAGCTGTCCAAATGCTCTTAACACCCAACAAAGACAGCATTGTTCTGTGGAAATGCATTTGCTGGAGTTGGTGAGGTGCTGGTCGGCTGTAGGTGGGGTGACTGCAACAGCAAGAGCCTGTTACTCAGCAGTCCACTGAGCATTGCCTGGTGACTTATCACAGTGATGATGGACTGCATCTGGCCAAGGGAACAACAGAAGACAAAGACCTTGCTCAGACATAGTGTGTAGAAGTGCACTTACACTCCTGCAGTCAGCAGAGGAAAAGCTTGTGATGATTCCAGCATACATAAGTGCGTGGTCTTTAAGACATAACCAGTATTACTTTAGCAGTAATGCTATTATTCTAGTTGTTGGTTTAAGGCAATGAACAAAATTCTTGAGCAATTTGACTTAGATGCCCATAAAAGAACATTGGTACTCACACACTGGCCCTTAAATCAGACACCATTTTCTCAGACACTTCTGACATGATCTTCACCTGCTCACACAATGGCTGAATCTGGGGACAATACGTTGATTTATCAAGGAGGAAAATTACCTTCTATAGAGATCACTGCTGAAAGCAGTGTCACAGAGCTGGGGCATGCTTAGGCAAGATGGATAAACAAGTGTCTTTTGAGTGCTCCAGAGTGACTGTCTGCTGAGACCACCCAGTGACCTGCCACATCCATGAGCTCCTTCAGACAGCACTATCTGAGTGGTCAAAGAGAGTGCTTTCCTCCCTCCCTCTGCCTTCCTTTCTGCAAGAACACGGCAGGGTACCAAGACAGGGGAAGACAGGGGTCCTATCTGGGTGAAAATAACCAGGCTTTTTAGCTCAGTGAATTTTAATCCACAGTTGGCTGGCTGCTTTAGTTTGCTTGGTAACCACCACAACCACTCCAGCTATGGAAAACACAAGAAAAGAAAGGAGTGGTCTTGAAAGACTGTGGAGCAAGAGGAATGTGTGTGTAAGGAGGATTGCTCCTTCCCACAGTGTATCGTTCACGCACCCTGGAAACATGCAATGACAGTGGGAACACTTAACATTAAAATGTCTCACCTAAGTGAGACACCTAAGTGAGACAGACAGGATCTGATTTTTTATTATTTTATACCAGAGAGTGTTTTATTTATGAAAGGAATGCAGAAATAAATAAATAAATAAATAAATCTTGCTACCACATCTTAATGCACGCCAACAACAATTAACTTGTTTTAACCTTGAGGTTTTGTTCCTCAAACTTCCTAGATCATGTCAGTCAATTCTCAGGTGAAGTTTTAGGTATTTGTAATGCAGGACTGTGCCAGAAGGAACCTGGGGCTACAGTGTTGCTGCACTGTTGTGACCCCAGTTCTGCAATCAGACACCAGTGTGGTTCCCTGTAAGAGCTTACCCAAGTGGAACTGATTGCAGAGTTAAGATCTAAACTTATCCATTAGAGTGCATAGCAGTGGCAAGGTCCCGATGAAGAGACTTTAGCTAACCCCCATGTTTCTCTGAATATTCTGATTAAATAAAAATGGCTCAGCTTTTGGTGGATTATACAATTTATTGCAAAAATAATTTTCTTGTCATGAAAAGTCAAGGTTATAATACTAAGAAAGCTCTTTTTTTTGCCTTTTTTTTTCTTTTTTTTCTTTTTTTCCCCTTCCAATTAGTTCTTTGAGGCTTTCAAGAGCTTTTATTTTTGCAAACAGAAGCCCTAAAGTTCTGGAGAGTGGGTAGTTTGTCACCTCCAGCTGAGCAAGGAGAAGTGTGTTAGGTTCATGGAGAGGCTGATGTTCTCTCACCAGCTTTTGCATACACCATGTCTCATGCATCTCTCCTGTCTGGTGGTATTTGATCTAACTGCTATTAGGTTTTAAGAATTTTAATAAAAATATCTCTCTGGCAAGGAGAGAGGCACAACTAAGACCTGCAGCAAACATGTCAAGGATGAGAAGCCATTGCTGTGGCTAAAGGGCACAGTGGGTACCACAAAGTGAGACTGGGGCAGGAAGGAGACAGCTTGTCTTTTGGGGTTCAAACAACTCTCTGCAGACAGGTTTCTCTGCCAACAAAGAAGTATTGCAAAGAGGTAGTTTCTCCAGGAAAACAGCAGACGAAGTATTTTCCAGATGGACACCACCACAGAGGGTGTTTTGCTGAAGCAGCAGAGAATGGTGCTGGGGGACTGTCTGCAAGCTCTCCCCACACTGCAGAAGAAGGAGAGGGTATGCGATAGATAGCAGAGGTGATGAAACAGCCCAGCATGCAGAAACTCTGGAAAGTTTGATGTCCTGGACAAAACCTGAGCTCCAGCCCCTCACTAAGCACACAGCAACCATGACCACAGTGCACAGTGGTGCAATCTCCTGTCCAGTGGATAAGGATAAAGTTTCAGACTTCCCTGCCACATCCTATACGTGTTGGATATAATAAGGGGATTTTTATTTGATACGTGGACAAGATTGGAGATTATCATTGGCTTTCCAGATTAATTCCATTTAGTCTTCCATTCTTCACCTCCAATAATGTTTATTTTATAGGCTTGGTGCTTTCACAGACTAAACTTGGTGTTTGCTAGGAGGAAGTATTACATGACAAAAGTATTTTGTTTCCCGGGGACCTGGATGAAAAAACAATCCAATACTCTTTGGTATTTATATAAGAAAGAATTCCTAGAAAATTAAACAGGCCTTTCTTCTTTCTTCTTTCAAAATCCCCTGAAAAAAATAAAATACAAAAAAGTTCTTCTCATTCATTTCCCAATGGAAAAATACTTCATTATTGCTTTTGTTATTGTAATTATTATTGCAATCTGAATAGTTGCAACAATATATTTCATCAAACTACAAACACTGAAAGGAATCAAGTGTAAAAAAAAGTCTAGGTAGATTTTTTTTCCTTTGCATAATGTAAAAGAAAGTTATATGAACCACATCTATTTACTTTTCCAAACCAGCTGCTAAAAAAGCTTGAGGAGTTGCTTGACAAATAATTTTCTCAGCCAATGTCTAATAGGTAAAAAACCACCTTATTCACCCAAGTGTCATAAAATGAGCCAATCATAAAATGACCAGACTGCATGAAGTTCATTATCCAATCCACTAACATTTTCACGGGAATCAACTTATTTATAGTGTGGTGCAGCATATCAGCTGCCAAGGAGTGTGCATATAGTAGTATTAAACTGCACAGAAAAAAAAACAAAACCATTTTGTAGCACATTAGTGAGATTCCATTTGTGCGTGTTCCTGACAAATGGCTCCCCTGCAGTTGTCACAGCATTTACTTGCTAGACAAGACCCATTTACTGCTTCATTTATTGATATGCAATGGAAGTTATAGAATAAGTATCATATCACTGAATCTAAAGCAGTAATTCACATGGTTCTTAGAGACATAATGTCTGGAGAGTCTAAAACTAAACTAACTCCAGGAAATGTTTATGAGTATTGTGAATGAAGGAAGGAAGGAAGGAAAAAAGCCCTATCCAAAAGCGATAACTTGATGATGGGATTTTAATTTAATTTGAAGTAATGCAACCAAACTGTATGAGGGGAAGGAATGGAGAGAACAGTCAAGTCTCTTAACCAGCACTATTTTATCCTGCCATTAAATTGTTATAATTACCCCATATTTGACCAGATGGCAAGTCATTTCTGAAGTCAGACCAGGTGTTCAAGATGCAGAGATAATCACAAAGCTGATGACTGTGGTGAAACTAATTAAAAAGTGTGTTGTAGTGGCACAGTGGTGCTGTGGAGAGAGACTGACCAAAAATAACAGGATAGAAAAGATCTGATGTACTACAACAAGGTGATTTTGAAACTAGTAAGCAAAACCAAAGTGAATTTAATTAATTTAAATTATCAAGTTCAGAGGAGCACTTTAATAAGCTATTAGATAATGCAATGTATTTGGGGCTTTCTGGGATTTTGCTTCTGTTTTCTAACACAAACGGTAGACTGAAGTGAAAGCCAGAACTAATAAAGCTGAAAATTGTCAACCCGATCAGAAGAAGGGCGAAATATGGGCACAGATGCACATCAAAATGAAATATGGGCACAAAAAGTCCTTTTCATACGGATGAACACTGATTACATGGCCACAGCTGGAAATTAAAGAGAGCTTTATTCATTAAAGACTAACTGTCTTCAATTAGGCTTTGCTTTCATGACAAAACAACAGAGTAGCAAAGGAATGAATTGCCATGCTGTGCCTGCAGCTCCCCTGAACACGCTGCCCTGCAGCCTGTGGCCAGCACACTTCTTCTGCTTAATAGATGCCTTCACCTTTCTGGGACCAAAAATCAATTCAGACATGAGGGTAAATGCATTTAACTGGACAGAGGGGGAAGAGGAAAGCAAACTTTTAAAAGCCCAGAAAGTAAACACCCTACCATACGTTAAGAGAAATCAAAATGTCTTATTGCCAGATCCATGCATGTTGGTCCACCCTGCCAGCTCTGCACTTTGTGCTCATCCCTGGCTGTCTGCTTTAAAAATGTAAGTGTGAATGCTCATGCTGTGCCCATGGCCCTGAGGAGATCCCTAATTGGCTCCATGCTATGCCCATACACGAAGCCTGATGCTCAAGGGTCCTGTAAAAGCTGAGACGTATTAAAGAGAACTCTCCATGAGGTTTTTTAGACAAGAAATGGAGGCATTCTCAGCTGCCCAGATGGTCATCTATGGCAGAAGGGAATCTTCTCTCTGTGCCCTTGCAGCCTGCCTGAGAGCCTGGGGACACCCATAATGGATGTGGGTTACAACATTCACAGGTTGAGGAGAGCCTAAAAATCCTCATCTTCAGTGAACATTTTTGTCATTACCAAGTGATGAAAATTATGTGCAACCCTTCACTCTGTGCTGCCACATCATGCTAATGATATATTTTGGACTAGTTGCATGGGGAGCTTTTGCTAGCAATAGCAATTAGGATTCAGAGTCATTTTGCTGCTTGGCTCTTATCTCTATGGGGTGCATTAATAAGAGTGTTACCAGCAGGTCAAAGGAGGTTCTTCTACCCCTCTACTCTGCCCTAGTGAGGCCACATCTGGAGTATTGTATTCAGCTGTGGGCTCCCCAGTTCAGGAGAGACAGGGAACTACTGTAGAGAGTCCCGCAAAGGGCTATGAAGATGATGAGGGGAGGGGACTGGAGCATCTCTCTTACAAGGAAAGGCTGAGACACCTGGGGCTGTTTTGCCTGGAAAGGAGACTGAGAGAGGTTCTTTTCAATGCTTATAAATAATTAAAGGGTGGGTGTCAAGAGGATGGGGCCAGAGTCTTTTCAGTGGCACCCAGTGATAGGATGAAAGGCAACTGGCACAAACTGGAACACAAGAATTTCTGTCTGAACATTAGGAGAAACTTTTTTACTTTGAGGGTGGCAGAGCACAGGAAGAGGCTTCCCAGAGAGGTTGTGGAGTCTCCTTCTCTGAAGAGATTCAAAACCCATCTGAACTCAATCCCAAGAAACTTGCTCTAGACAAATCTGCTTTAGCAGGGGGGTTGGACTAGATGATCTCCAGAGGTGCCTTCCAACTTCTACCATTCTGTGATTCTCTGAGAGAGTTTTCAGCTGTGTGAGCTGGCCATATTTT
Source organism: Megaceryle torquata (assembly GCA_024611175.1). Classification (NCBI taxonomy): domain Eukaryota; kingdom Metazoa; phylum Chordata; class Aves; order Coraciiformes; family Cerylidae; genus Megaceryle; species Megaceryle torquata. The sequence continues at coordinate 12,310 of JANIJG010016431.1, forward strand.
GTGCAAGGATGCTAATAGTGTTTGCAGTCTCAGACTTGCAACATTTGGGAGAGCTTCCCCGTGTGGCAGCTGTCTTTGCCTGCAGAAACTCTGAAGGTTTCTTGCTGCAGAGGTGCTACAGCTTGAAACAGGAACAATGGAGTTAATAAGTCATTTGATATTCCAGTTAATTCTGCCAGTAAGAGTTCTGCACTCACATTAACACTAGCAATACTTCTTGTTGGTCTTTCTCCCTATTGCAACTACAGACTGGAGGAACCTGCTCCTGCAATCAAACTTCTATTCATACCTTCACCAGAAAACGAAAGAGGTCAATGTGTTAATGGCTGTGAAGAACTGATATCTGTTGTACTTTAGTCATTGATGTGCAGAGTAGAATGAGCTGAAAAACAGTCTGTTAAAACATTACTTCCCTATTATTTTTTATCAATTCTCCAGCTGACTCAAACCCAACAGATTAATTTTTAATATATTCCTTTTTTTTTTTTTTTCGGTTGAGCCCAGATTTTGGAACTTTTCAGTGAACTCCAGCTGTAATATTGAGAATGTATTTCCCTCACTGGAATGAGAAAAATAAAGAGCTTTAATTGGAAACAGGAGTGCAGACCCCAGATAATGGTGCAAGTCTATGGAAAACAGTTTACACAGTTGAAAATACTGCCACATTCATTTTAGCAGTGCTTCCTCAGAACACACACTGCAGGGTATGTAGTTTTCCAAGTATTTTTAACCTCTTAGGGAACTGATATTCTGTCAAATTTCTCAAGATGTTCTTTTAAAGTGCTTTGCAGTTTCTAATGGATATTTTTCTAAGTACAATTATATGAGAAAGTAGCCCAAGGACTGAAGCTTCTCTGGAAGCTGATAGAGGCACAATGTCTTTTATGATTATTTTCAACAAGTTCATAATCTCCTACACCAGCTGTTGTTTATACACTCTCTTCCTGCTGCCACACTTACCCTTTGTTTAAACAAGCAGGGGTTTTGATATTTTATAGAAACAGGCAAATAAAGATATGATTCACGAATCTAGAAATAAAAGCTTGGATGTGAATTCCATAAGGACACCACAGGCTTGATGTAAGAACACTGCTGTCAGGGTTTAGGGTCAGGGCAGCCCCTTAGACCTATAACAGACACTCTGTTAACCCCCCTCCATCCCCAAAGGGGAAGAGAAAGGGAATAAGGGAGAGAGACTGAGTGATTAGAAAAGGAAACTAGAACAGCTTTAATGAGAATAAT
>JANIJG010016432.1:0-68095 GCA_024611175.1 Megaceryle torquata
CAGAATTATTAGCACTTAAAAAAAAATAAAAAAGAATTGATAAAACACCTCCCTTACAGTGGGCAAGTACTCGCACGAGTGCCTTTTTAAAAGACTTTGTGCTAGGAGATGTGTTAGGAGAGTGTAACTAATATGTGGACATAAATCGTAACATATCGAGACACAAGGGACTGGCAAGCTTCAGATTATGTGGCTATTAAAGATGCATTGCACTACTGCAGTGTGTAGTGTTTCAACTGTTCCTTTCTTGCAAAGTGCTAATAATTAAGTGATATGAGTTGGTCTGCAGTGCCTCCAGTGTTGCTGCTGTAGGGCTGCACTGGAATTAGATGGGGAACAGAGCATTCCTTAGTTCTGCATCTGAAGACAGCCAAGGCCTTGAAATAGGATGTTGGATGCAAGTGTGGTGGAAAGAAGTGATCCATCCATGCTTCTGCCACAATCTCCCCCTCTCTTCAGCATTTCTCTGCCTCCCTCTGTCCCTCCCCCTTCAGTATATTTGTTTTGCTTAAATAGAAAAGGGAAAAGAGGATGAGGTTTTGGGGGTTTTTTCCCCCTAATTATTCTAGAACATTGCTATTCTTTCTCTTTGAATTATTTAAACTCAAATATCCTTTGGCTTGTTCTCTCCTGTGTTAAGGACATACAGCCTTTTTTTTGTTGTTTAGGAAAGCAATGTTTTCTAATGCCTAGATAAAAGGGACTGGATGGTGGGTTTTCATTTATGATGCTCATCAAAAATGACTGACTAATTGTAGGTGTTTACATGTAACATCTCCTCACCTTCTACTTCTGGGGTGTCAAAGGCATATGTCTTTTATTTTTATCAAAAGCTAGATGAATAGACCCTGGCTGTTTACATCTCTTTCTGCACCTTCCCCAACCCGTGAGTACTCTTGGATAATATGATAATGTTTTACTTTCTCAGAGTCTCCAAGCATCTTTTTTTTAAAGCAGTTTCATACAAGTTTGCCTTGATCACAATCTGTCTGTGATTTTCTATTTTACTTTTTTTTTTTTCCCCCAGGCTTACGTGCCTCTTCTAGTACATTTATAAATATGTGCTGTTTGTTGCATGTTCTGACACGCTTGGGATTGTACTTGTATGATGGATGTAATAGAAAAATATATTCTAACTGTAATTTCTAAAATTTGAATCAAGCTGGAAAGTACCATTTGCTGCATATTCTGTTTTTCCTTATATTTTACTTTTTGCTTCATTTTAAAATGTATTTTACCTCTTCATTTCTTCATTTAATTTCTTTCATCTGAGCTCAACCAGATTGGATTCTATTGTCTTTTTTGACACTACAGTGTATTGGAATGAATATAGCTATCCCACTTGTCTTCTTCATTTAGACAAGGTCTAAATTAACAAGTCACATTTCATTTTGAAAACATATGTTTGCAATTCTTCAGTCTTACTCGGCATATTTCCCACTTTAGCGAAGATGGAAAAGGTCTTTGTTTCTTTCTTTAAAAGACTTTTACTCCTTTTCTCCTCTTGTCTGAAGCAATTATTCCTATAGTAGTAGATATTTTCTTTTTCATCCTTTGATGTTTTTCTTCTAAGTTTAGTCTGGTTATTTTTAAAGGAATAAAGTAATATTCAGAATTACTTTCACCATCTGTCTTCAGAATCTGTCTTTTCATTTTGTATTCAAGGCCAAGCTGTTTATGTTATGTTGGTGATCAGTTGGGAATGGCAGGAGTTTTTCTAATAAGGATTGATAACTTCATTATCAGAACTGAATAAAATGTAGCCATATTCTGAGTCAGGTTATACTCTGTTGTGAAAAAGTGAGAGCCATGGAAGAGAGGTTATACAGACTGAAAAAGATTAGCACTCAAATTGTATTATATCAGAATTGCTGAGAGACATGGTGTAAGCCCTATCTTTCCATGGCACCTGCCTAAAATATGACGTTGGGGTGACTGAGTTTGTTGTCCTAGGAGCAGCTCTTAAGTCAGATCCACGTATTGCTGTCCCCTGTATTCCTTTGTGTTGGATTATCTGTCTTAACAGTCGTGTGCATCTCAGCTTTACTATAACTGTTCTGCAGTCACAACAGCAAAAAGGTCCTGATAGTTGCATCTTGTCAGAAGCAATTTTCTAAAACTCCTGTTTACCTGCTTTAAACTCAGAACCTCTTCCATTGTTGGCTTTAAATACATGGAAACTGTTCTAAGAAAGGGTAGATTTTTCTTCAAAATCATAGCGCTGTGTGTAAATGTGTGCATGTAATTTTGTGTTTGAAATCATTTTCTAAGTGTTCCTTATCTTCAGGCAAAGGAACAGTTGTCTGTGCTTTTTTGGCAAGCCCTGTCTGTTTTTTTAAATGCTCTGTAGCTTCCAACTGTATTACTTCTTCCACATTCCTACCATCTGTGTCCTCAAGACCTGAAATCATGAACTTCTTCTAATAGAACTTGGTAATTACCAACTCCTTTACTATTCATTCCCCTCACTCCTCTCAAATATTATACTGTGCCTTTCTCTGCACGTCTTTCTCTTCCCCATTTTTTATGTGTATCAAAAACACTGACAAAAATTTTCTTCTCTTGAGAAGAGACAAGGGGAGCAGTTGCTCTCAAAGGGAGCAGTGTACATGTGTGGAGCTCTTTATAGGGTGGGTTACAGTCTAGTTAGGAGTCAGGGTCAGAGGAGAGTGGCATGGATGTCATTGTGATGCAGATTTGCAGCACCATCTGAACTAACTCAGCACTGGGAAGGACACACCTAGAGAACTTTGTCCTGTTCTGGGCTCCTTGGTAGAGATGGAGCTACTGGAGAGAGCAGTGAAGGGCCACTGAGAACATTAAGGGACTGGATCATCTCTCATATGAGGAAAGCCCTTTGACAACTGTGACTTAACCTAGAGAAGAATCAGAGGGAATCTTACCAATGTGTATAACTACCTGAAGTAAGGGTGCGACACAACTAGAGGCAATGGGCAAACCAAAAGGCAGGAAGTTCCCTATGAACATAAGGTAAAATTTTTTTAGTGAGGGCACAGGTTGCCTACAGAGACTGTGGATTCTCCATCCTTGGAAATGTTCAAAAGCTGTCTGAACATGATCTTGGGCAACTGGCTCTAGTTGATCCTTCTGGAGCAGGTAGCATGGACAAGATGATCAGCTCCAGATGCCCCTTCTGCACTCAGCTATTCTTTGATAGGATGAGGAAATGGATGAGTTCTTCTATAAGTAACTTGAGGAAGTCTGTATCACAGACCTGGTTCTTATGGGGAGTTTAACCTCTCTGCTATTGCTAGAACAGCAACACAACGGGATGCAAACGGGGAGAGTGTCAGGGTATTTCTTGACTCTGCTAACAGAGTAGGCACCTGAGAGTGATGCACATGTTGATCATCTGTTCGCTAGCATAGAATACCTGGTTGGAGCTGCAGTGATAAATGGCCATGCTAACCATAGCTGTAGTGACTGTGACTTGGAGCTGAAGATCCTGAGGGGAGCGAAGAATGAGCTGTAGTAGACTGAACAAAGAAAATTGGGAACCGCTGCTGAGAAGGATGTGTGATTTAATGACTGTGGGCACATATACAGCTGATACAATGCTGCTTTGCCTCCATTTTCACCAAAAAGATCTCAAAGGCCTCTGAGCTTCATAAAAGTGTTCAAAGAGGAGAACCTCCAGCAGTAGACAAGGACCAAGCCCCTCACACAGCTTTTTTTTTTTCACAGCCTGGTAGGGCCACTGGCTTATCCCCAGCTAGTTCCTTTTTCTGGTTCTCCAAACTCTCCTTCCCTGCCAGTTCTGAGGGAAAGACAAAATATCTGTCACGCATGCATTTCTTGTACTTCTTGTGGACTCTTCAGCTTTGTCTTTTTGTGGCCGTTTCCCTTACCATGCGAGGTTTATCCAGAAGTTCAGAGGAGTTCTGTAGTAAAGCAGTCTAAGCTAGACATTGAAGTTTGATGGTGGCAGTGGGGCTTTAGTGTAGGAAAGTGTTTTGCACTGGAAATAATGATGTGGGTTATTCCATTGCTAGTTTCTAAATCAGATTTGAAAAGAAAATATGGTCATGATTATGGACAGCTCAGCAGAAACATCTGTTCCGTCAACATTTAAGCAACAACAACGGGGGAAGCTGCACTAAAGAAAATACCCTTTCATTGAATAAATAGTATTAAGTCATCATCTTGAAAATTAAGCATGGCCAGTTCACTTCAAAAGCCGTGGAAAGAATCCAGAGAATGGCACCAAAATTTACATGAGCCATAAAAAAAAAATTGCATAGAAAATTACTCAATTTGGGCTTTTTAATCTACCAGAACCAAATTGAATGTGAGGAGCAGCAGCTTTAAAAAAATCAAGTGATGTATTTCATACAATAGGCAACTAACCTATGGAAGCCTTTTGTGTACTGAAAGTTAGCATTGATTGCTGGCAGAGTTTAACTGGTATAAAGAGATTATGCTGGATACTTACATATGAGTAGTAGCTGCAGTTATATCGAATGGACTGAAATATTTATGGAAAATAAAAATGCCCTTTTTCAGTCTTACACCAGCTAAACAGAAATCTTTTATTTGACGGCTTTCCTAGTAATTGGCTATTATGTGATCTTTCACAAGCTTTATCTACGTGACCCATTCCTTGCAATTATCAAGTGTTAGTTCAACCTTTGATTTTATCTAATATTGTTATCTTATGTTACCACTCACTGACTGCTGAAAAATACAGTATCTTTGCTCAACGTTGAGTTGTGTAGCAGAAACAAAGTTGTCAGAAATGCAGCCATTATTTAACAGAACTTACAGATTTTTTTTGTGACAACTACAGCTGCTTTTCCCTTTCTTACCCAAGCGCACTGACACTCATTCTCTATTATAGACTTGCCAACTGTTAGAGAATCCTTTTACTTAGGTCCCATTTTTCACAATCTCTTTGAATGGTGATTGTACAAGTGGAAGAATGACTTTTAGATAGGTAATGGCATACTTGAACAGTCAGCAGTATTTTATAGGAATAGAAACTTCCTCAATGATTTTTCTTAGTAGAAACACATGCAAGCTCAGTTAAAAGTATTTTTCAGATGGATAAAAGTTAAGTCTTGTAATTGCCAACTATTACTTGACAGGGAGAGCTCTAGCTGTCGAGAACTCCCTGACATAATTGGTTCCCAGATCATTTAGCCAAAGTAATGAGCAGGAGAATCATTGTTTTGCATTATTATATAGAATTTATGCTTAAATTAAATTATGCTTAAATTTAGGCTTAAAAAAAAACCTGTGCAAGCAGATCTTGTTAGAGTTTCTGAAGAATGTGTTAGTCAGAAATGAAACATTCCAGGCACTGACAAGAATATATATAGTAATAATTTCTGTTCCTCTTTTTTAGTGCCTTGTCCATTTTGCAATGGTAACATTTTTTTCCTAGAAAACACTGATACGGGCAAAGCATGTGGCCTTGTAATACTGTTCAGAAGACAGTGCAACACTCCATGCTGTGAGGTCCATTTAAGGTATTTTGGTACTAATTGCAATCTAAGGTTTAAATCCCATGCAGGCAAGGCTAAGCCAGTATCTTATGAAATCGTAGTGTTTCTGAAGGTCATTCTGTCCACATGAGTGTTTGTTTCAGATATGAATCATGAGCTGTGGTTGGTTACACAGGGTTGCATAGAGTGACTCCATTGGAAGGACACCAAGAGGCTGGAAGCCTTGAAGACAACATGCAAGGACTGACTTAAGCACCTTTAAAAAAGGGAGGTTGGCAATTGGTCAGAAGAGCACAAGGACACTTTTAGTTTTCTTTTTAATGATAATGTAGTGGCTGGCGATTGGATATACTGTCCTTTAGCTTTGTAAGCTGAAACACTGTTACTAGTTTATTTTTAAACTTGTTTAGCATCTTTTATATCTTTATATAGAAAATATGCAAAGAAAGGACAATTCATCTATTCATATCTACACTGAGGCAGAATCAACAATGTCTGGTTTTATGACAGATATTGTCTAAAGTGAATTAATTAATTCTCAATGTCTAATCTGAAGCTCTCTCACTACAATTCTATTATTCTTTGTTCAATTCAGCATCTGCCTCTGCCATCAGAGAGCACAGCGATTACCATGCTCAGTTTGCAATAACCTTCAAACACGAAGGCAGCAACCCATCCCCCATCTCCCCGTTTCTTTTTTTTTTTGAGAAGCAACCCATATTAATGCCATCTTTGTAGATTTAGCACCTTAATTCTGTGCTCAGCTGCATTTCTTTCCTTTGGACTTTCTACCAGTTTTGAGTTGCAACAATCAAAATTGAACATATTACTCCAGCTCAAGTGATAAGTAACACCAAGGAGAGCAGAACTGATTTCTGTGGTTTTACGCAGTACTCCTATTTATAACTTCCAGCATTGTGCTCGCTGTCTTTGCAATTATAAAATTGGTTTTGCAACCTTACAAGGTTGACTTACTTTCAGTTTGTGATCATCCCTTGTGCTCACAAGCCACAAAGACTTTTGTACACAGCCGCTTAGTTTCTTCATTCTGTATTTCTCCCGTTATGTGTTCTGACACTTTGTGTTTGCTGCTATCTCAATGCCCTACTTGTCCCTATTGTTTCCCAAGTAATCTTCAAATCCATCAAGAGAATTGTGAATTTTAGTTGTAGATTTCAGTGTACTCAGTCCCTTTCTGACTGATGTTATTTGCAAATTCCTTCCATTTTTTTTTATCCTGTCCCTGAAACAGAGCCTCCCAGTTATAATAAATAAACAGTAATTCCCTAAGTAAAGAGTTCTGTGTAGTCCTACAGACACCTAATTACAGTGTATATATCCTAGCTTAGCTTAGGAAGATGTCATTTGGAATGACACTGTTAAAATCAAGATATAAAACTTGTGCTGTTTCTTTTCTATCACAAGGCCTTTTATGCTGTCAGAAAGAAAATACACTGACTTGATGTGACCTATTTTTGACAAATCTGTGTTGGCTGTTGCTCAGCCGTTTTCCAGGCAGTTGTGTATAGTGTGATATCTTGTGCTTTAATCATTGCACATATTCTCCAGAGCTTGAAGATGGGGGGAGCAGGCAAGATATTTAAACACAGGCTTCTTGTGTGCTGTGGTATGTAGTCTAGTACCCAACTTCTTTAAAATATTATAGGTGCTCTGGAGGATCTGGGTTGTATCTGCCCAGGATGTGTCCATATGAATAGCTTAGGACACTCTAGGGCATCTCAAAAAAAAATTAGTCTCTGTGTAGGCTACAGAATTATTCTGAAGTTGGCTTAGTCTGCAGGTCCTTACAAGAATACATACGTGCTGTATACATATAGCTAGCACATAGAATTTTTCAGTTGTCTCTTCACTGCTCTAAAATCTGTCTTAACAGTTTTGAAATAGATTAAGAACTGGACATTTAACAGGCAAGTCTATCAAGCCCAGATGATTTGAATGCATTTCAATAATATTTATTCATCTTTTAAGTTCAAGGGTGAGATCTTATGCTTTGCCTTTTGTTGCTGGTATTAACTGTATTAAGCACATAAATACAGCAGATTGGTGGTGAAGATGGATGCAAAAAAGGCAGTTTGAACATTAGCTTTGTCTCTGTATCCCTCTAATATTTCCCGTGTAGCACAGCGGACTAACGTCTTCTTTCACCATCTTCTTGCTCCTAATGTAATTTACTGTAAAAAATGTACTCATGGATTCATTTCTTCTGGAGTTTCCTATGTCCCTTGCCAACTGTGTCTAATTCTGGCCCATTATACCATGCTCTGCTGTGGTATTCTTGCTTAGTAAGTTGACCTCTTTTCCATTCCCTGCATGCTGTGAGATCAACAGTGAGGTCCTGACTAAGACAATGTGGTCTCGTTGTACAATCCCCATTAGTCCTTTGCAGGAGGCTTTGCACTCCGTGTGGTCAGTATTGTTTATTTAAAGAAATGTGAGGTTTCTTTAACTCCTTTTTCAGTAGTGCCGCATTCTTGGGGATACTCCCAACTAATTCTGCACTTATGAAAGTATGCAGACTTGAAACACACTTTTTTGTGTTTTCTGTGTGTTGTCTTTTCTTCTTTCTTCTTTTTTTCCCAAACAAGCTTTAGTCTTTTATATCATTATCAGGCATATGAGTGATCAGATCTCCATTTTGCCAATTAAGTCAAAATGGTGATTGTCAATGAAATCTTCCACATCCTCCTACATACCATTTGCAGTTCTTGATTGATGCATTGCCTCGTCTTTTACATTGTGCTTTATGAGAATTAACAGGAATTAATTTGGTCAGTGCTTTTCTTGTTACACTTCTTTGTTGTTGCAGTGTGTTGCCTCTTTGCAGCTTCCCCGTATCCAGTTTCTGAGCTGTTTGACACAGAGGAGGAGTGGGGTCACCTCCAAATGAAGACATCTAAATTTGTATGTCTGCAAGTGTGCTAAGTGTCTGAACTCCCATTACAGATGATGCAGATCGAGTCAATAAATGAACAAAGGGCTTGAAGAGCTATTTGTCTCACTATAAAGTAGATGCCAATTTGCTAGTCAGCTGAGTAGTCCTCTAGGCTCCATTAACTGCATCAGCTGGACATCCATTGACTGGAGACAGGAGACTGGAAACCTAGGCCATGTCTAAATGTTTACATTAGTTGTTCTGAACTGAATTCCACCCAGGGGTGCTACCACCCTCCACTGCTTCTAAAGTTACTTTCTTACAGAGCTTTAGAGTCTAGGTTTGTACGCCTTTGGGACTAACACTATAGAAATCACTAGTAACAAATATTAATCTTTGTCATCAAATGGTAGTTTGTGAAGTATGTTTGGGTATTGGTTTTGCTGTGATTGCTACCAGTCACCCCTTCTATTCACCGCCTCAAAAGCACGTTAAGTAGTGGTCTGAAGCCACTGATCACAGGTGGCAAGCATCCAGTTTTACTGGTGTTCAGGGATATTTCATGGTATCCCCTGGGGACTTGCTTGAGAATTGGTGTTGTGGTTTAACTCCAGCCAGCAACTAAGCCCCACACAGCTGCTTGCTCACTTCCCCCTTGGTGGGATGGGGGAGAAAATCAGAAGGGTAAAAGTGGAAAAAACTCGTGGATTGAGATAAAGACAGTTTATTAGGTAAAGCAAAAGCTCCATGTGCAAGCAAAGCAAACCAAGGAATTAAATCACCACTTCCCACGGGCAGGCAGGTGTTCAGCCATCTCCGGGAAGGCAGGGCTCCATCACACATAGCAGCACGACAAACACCATCACTCCAAACATCTCTACCCTCCTTCTTCCCCAGCATTATAAGCTGAGTGTGAGATCATATGCTATGGCATAGCCATTAGGTCAGTTTGGGTCAGTTATCCCAGCCTTGTCCCCTCCCAGCTTCTTGTGCACCCCCAGCCTGCTCACTGGTGGGTTGGGCTGAGAGGCAGAAAAGTCCTTGACTCGGTGTGAGCTCTGCTCAGCAACAGCAAGCTTGGTATTAAGCACTGTGAGATTAAGCATTGTGAGAGCAAGAAAGCTTGTAGGCTACAAACATATCTGTTGATGTGCTCTTTAGATTTAGGTTGTGAGGGGGTGTTTGGTGCTGACTAGCTTAGGTAGCAAATTAGAAGGCTCTAATTAGGAACCTGATCCTCTTTATGCTCCCTTTACTGTTAGTGGAAACAGAGGAGCTTTTCCAGAGTGATAATGCAAAGGGCCTAAATTAAATGTTTATTTCTGTGTACTTGGACTCAAAACAGTTCTGTTTCTTGAAGAGAGTTCCCCTGCGTATGAGATTTTTTTTGGAAAATGCAGATACTGGTCTTCCCTGTCACCTGTGAACTTTTGGTCAATGATTATCAAGAGTAAAATGAGCCAGGTCCAACATGTTGTCTAGCCAGCTCTCTCTCTGCCTTCAGAAAGTCAAGTCACTAAAGTTGCCGTATCTTCAGATGCTACATTTGCACTGTACATTCCTCACAGATAAGTTTGATGCTGGTGCCCAGTACTAGCTAAACACATTAGTTCCATGTTACAGATGCAGTGGTGTCTCTCCACATACATTACTAAAATATAGTTTTTCCTCTTTGTGTTCTAAATGCTGCTAAGTTTTTAATTTTTAATATTTTAGAGGCTTTAATGCAAAAGTGTCAAAATGTATTTTCTCGTACCTTCCATCCTTTGCACATAATTCCTTTTACAAACCTTTGGAAAGTCTGTGGGTTATAGGACTGGTTTCACCCAAGATAAAATGTAAAAGCACAAGGGAGGGTTAGCAGAAGTTTGTAGAAAGTGTGGTAATTAGTTGTCTGGTACTGAAGACTTAATTTGGATCAATCTTCACTTCTATCACTTTTTTTTTGTTTGGTATTGTATTGTGAGGTATTATGGTCAAATGGTGTGTCATTCATGTGAGAAATACGTTATATCAAACAGGAACTGTATATGGTGAATCATTAACAGCTTTGTAAAATACATGAGGGGAGTTTTGAGTCATTTGAAAGAGAAATAAAAATTACAGATTTCATAATTCCTTCTCTTTGAACATTCTAGCCAAGACCAGATAACCAACCAGCACACACCCCTGTAGTATTTGCTATATCCCTACTAAACCACCAGCGTGCATCTTCAGGTGCAGCTACAAAAATAATCCCTGCTTTATTGTCAGAAGAGAATTTTTAGCGGAACTTGGAGGAAAAGAATGGAAGTAGTTGTTCATAGAATGATTACTCAGTTCCTTTTGATAAGTGTTTGACATTTGCTTTGTAATGCAAACAGATGTTGGGTTTTAGCAGGTATGTTTTGGTGTTGGGTGGTTTTTTTGTTTGGTTTTAGTAACAAGAGAAACTTTTAAAAGCCATTGTGAATTCTGCACAGAAGTATTAATTAGGAAACTTAATTCTACCATTGTGCTTCATCAGAAAAGCAGAAATTTAAAGCTCAACGGAATAAAGCATAAACTTCCCGACAAATGTTTGTTGTTCCAGCTCATTAGCACACTGTCTCTGTTGGACAGCATTCTTTAAATACCATAAAAATTAATAGTGTATTCAAGAACTGCTTTAGTGGCGTGTTTCTTCAAATTCTAATTTGGACCTAGTGGTTGATGGTGCTGCCTCTGTCATCAGAGTGTAGAGAAGTAAATACACCCACTGGCTTCAACAATTTCAATTTCCATTGTAACTTTTTGTCTTAGGTGAAAATGCATTCTCTGGGTGAGGTAAGAAAAGATGCCAGTAGAGGTTGTTAGCTAATATTGAAGGAGGAAGACCTCTTAGTCCTTCCAAATTCCAAACAGAGCAGAAAAAAAAATAAATATTTGTGGCAGGTTTTGGTTTTAGTGCCGAGTTTACACCAGTTATTTTGTTAAGGTTACTTGCCATCCACTATTCTGCCAGTCCAGCATATTAGCTAACACGAGTGTTAGGTTTATTTAGAAACAGCAACCTTACTGTCTTCATTACATTTAAATTTTGGTACTATATTCCAGGCAGATGCACAAGTACAATAATGATCTTGATTTTTGATTGCATACAATAGCTCTAGACGTAAGTTCAAGATAGAGGGCTGTGATTAAAACACATCCATCAGTTGTAAACTGAGTTATCAGTAACACTGATGACTGAAGAGGGCACACCGATGCTGGCTTCGCCCGCTTGCTTTTACAGTAACAACTGTAATGAAAATGATGGTTTAGTAGTAGTAGGTAATTTTCTTTGTTGTTCCCACTCCCTGTCCCTCCACATTTCCCTTAATTGGAACTCTGGTTTTCTGTAATCTTAGCTGATGCTATTTCTGACACTATCTTCTGCTGCCATCGGCTTATTTTCTAGATGGGAAGCGATGGAGTTTTGCGCCTCAGTAGTTCCGCTCTAAATAATGAATTCTTCGCATACGCAGCACAAGGGTGGAAACAGCGACTGGCAGAAGGTATCTCTCTACTTGTTCTCAGATTGACCAAAGGTTAATTGTTTTTATGAGGAATGTCTCTGTTTCCAGATTTAAGGAATACTTTTAGAATAGCAAGTGCAATACACCAGTAATTCAGCAAAAGCAAAATTGCTGATGTCATTTTGAATTAGGTGTACATTTTTACAGCTTGCTGTGGCAGCTTATTCTGACAGTTTAAAAAAACCAAAACCCAAGCGTGTTCATCACTGCCAGCCTTGGAAACGTAAAGGCATGCAACTAAATCCGACCAACATACTTTTGAAATACTGATGTTATGTGGTAAATTAAGTGTCACACTCACTTTTGGTTTCCATTATTTCATTTTGAATTGTCGGGTGACTGTAACAGAAATCACTGTACATCACCTTTGTATCTGAAATTTCTAATTACCCATATTAAGCTAATCCTTGACAGACAACTTTTATTCAATATGTTAGTATTTGTTTTTTAGGAGAGTTTACACCAGAAATGCAGTTGCGCATCAGACAAGAGATTGAAAAGGAAAAGAAAACAGAGCCTTGGAAAGAAAAATTCTTTGAAAGGTTTTATGGTGAAAAGTAAGTATTGAAGCAAATAAAAGCATTTTTTTAATTTTCTTTTAGGAGTAAATGAAAATATAATTCTCTGCTTCACATAGCACAGTCATATGCTGTAAAACTTAATAAAGCAGCTATCACAGGCAGTCATTCCCCAGTATCAGAAGCTGTGGCTAGAGTTATAGTGGTGTGTCTGCCCTTGCATTACAATTACATTTTTAAAGGTTCATAACTCATCCATAAAAATTCATTCCAAGAGAGCTTAAGACACAAGGCTTAAGCATGTGAATATTTTCTAATTATCTTCTAAAAGATAACATTAGGGCAATTCTCCCTTCCTGCAAATATAAATACAGTTTCTCCAGACTAGAAGACCAGTAGAGATATTTCTGTAGTACGTTTTGGTTTGTTGGTTTTCTTCTAAGCTAGGTACAAAGTTTCTAAAATCAAACAGTGTTTTTTATTGTTTGACTGACATGGCCCTTTGCTGGAGTTGAATACACAACATAGAAGAAATATTGGCTGGAGACAAATGAAAGTGACAATGGCTAGTCTAATTTTAGAAGTGAGATGCAAAGAATAAATAAGTACCCTTAATGAGTAAAATAAATTAGATAGTGTTCCAGGTGCACAGCTGGGGTGAATCAGCAGTTTTATTGATGATGACCCAGAGATGGCATTCTGCAGCAGCTGAAGATTCAGTTCTTATAGTCAATTTTTTAAAAAGTAAAAATTTAAAGAGATTCACATCTTTTTAAATTTCAAGAATCTTCCTTTTAAAAATTGCTTTAAATACCCAATCCATCAATACAGACTTACATCTTTGTTTTTAAAAATATTACCTATTAAAAATATTCATTATTATAAAGTATAATCTCATTCTTTAAAAGTTACTGATTATTTTTTGTATTCTTTTCAGGTATGTTTTAATGGAATTTATGCATAATGTTTAGCAGATGATAATGTGTCATGTGAACACTTATCACATGAGATGTCTTAGTTTTGTTATTAGGTGTTTTTTCGCTTAGGAAGTCAGGGCTCGGGAACCCTTCATATAAATGATTAATTTAAAGATTAAGGCATTAAGTAAAGTGTTTCTGCAGTAACGATGCAATTTCTTACAACCCACTGCCTCAGACCACTGGGAAATGGAGTGAGAACAAGGTGCAAATGGACAGATCCATTTTAATATCTATTTTGCACATCTTTGCCAGGTGCTTTCTCCCAGTGTGACTACTATTTCCACACCATTTTATCCTTCCATATAATGGAAATTCTAGAGTCTTAATATGGCAGAATTTCTTATTGTTGAGTGCTTAGTTTCATTCTTAACAGCTTTGAGACCTCAGCGTAGTATCAAAAAATATTATTTAGGTTTTTAGCTAATGCACATAATGGCTTTTCATTATGCACATCGAGAGAAGAGTCAGTTACCAACCTTTCAAAAGACTATGTCAGGTGTTGACACAGGGCCTTTTCAGTAGGAGAAGAAGTGTAGTACCAGCAAAGCATGAGCACCCTGCGCTATCTGAAGACTCTCAGTCAGAAATGACTGTCACACGCACAGAGAATGATACTCCTAATTTTACAGCGTCAGCAGTCCTGCCATGTTAGCTGAATGCTGGACACTACAGTGGTTGGCAGATAATTACTCAGTCTGCAGTGATACATGTCATTGGGGTTGATAGGTTCCTGACATCAACATTGCTATGCAAAATGTCATACTGCATATAATTTCCATTTTGACTACAGTGCTGAATCTGGTGGCCCCTGCCCTCTCCCCAGCTGGTGCCGTTTCACTTGCATTCTTTTTCCTGGATCTTATGTAGGCAAGTTCTACTTCTCTGCTGCTTGGCCAGATTTAAGTACTTCTCATTGTTTGCTGACTGAATGCTAACTTTTGCTATGGTTTCCACCTTGTGTAAGTTCTCTCAGCTTTTTTCACTTTCATTTTTAAACTCGCTTTGAGTATGATTGGGCTTTGTCTCCTTTCAGCTGTGTTTCAACTGAAGTAGCAGATTTTGAAAGCTTCCTGAGCTATTTCTCACATGCGTTGCCTGCAAAATGGATCTGTCATGCAGTCTAAATAGCTCCCTTTACACTCAGTGTGGTATTTTTGCTCTGACTTCAGCTAGTTTCTTCTTTTAATATTCCATAAGTAAATTCTAGTTTCACCTTATACTTAGCAGAGGACCATTAATAGATGCAGAATCTCTGTAAACATTTTCACACACTCCCTGGTTCATAGCAGGCAAAGGCTTTAGTGTGCTCCCTCCGTGCTGGCTCTACACATGATATTTCTTGTGTATGCTCTTATCTGTACCCAGGCTGTTTATCATGGGACTGTCAGTTGCAGTTCACTTCCATCCATTTATGTTCTTTTTCCACTTCCTCACGGTTGTTCATTTTTCTTCTCTCTGACTTCCTTTAAAAAGCAAAAACTTCATTCTGCAGTCATTTATCTGGGATCAGCTGATGCATGTTTCCAGAAATCCATATTCTTCTGGCTTGTTGCCCCAGGTTGCCAAGGGTTATACTCTATTGTTTCAATATATTACTTCTTTTCCAACTCTTGAGAAAGTTACATTTCGTGGTAGTACTGCCAGCTCACTAAATAAAAGCTTTCATTTTGAGAGGACATCCTCAAATTTTATTGCTGATTTAATCCTTCAGTAATTTATTTTTTTTCTTTTCCCTAGTACTACTTAACACAACACTAAGATATCAGCATCCATATAAACTTGAGTAGGTGTTTGGGTTTGTTTGGGTTTTTTTTATTTGATGACTGAATGCCCTTACTTTATCAGTTGAATTCTGTACTTAGCACTTTCACTGATGGCTCTTTATTGCTGTCCTCATATTTTTGTGCTATTTTGCAAACTTTGGGTGTCTTTTCTCAAAGGACAGATCAGCTGTTTATCTTCCAATCTAAGATTGCCTTAAACATGCTGATCTTGAGCCTTCTCCTCTTGAAAGCCTTATTCTTCACTGCAGTATCTTCTTCAAGATCGTAGTATTTCTAACACTGGGGAAAAAAAAACAGAAAGCAAAACAACTTAAGATTCAGTGTCTTCTGCTGGCATTAATCCTGCATTATCTTATTTTTCTTACACTTCTTCCTCTTCAGTGTGTTACTAGAATGTGTGTATTTGTGTAGTGTCCTTTATCCTGCTTTTCATTGCTTTCTGATTTTCATTCCATAATGATAACTATCAGGCAGCATCTTTTTGTGATATGTAAGCAAGGTGGAGAAAATAGACCACTGGTTCACTTTTCAGTAATGCAGTGGATTTCTTTCCCCTCCTCATTTTCCTGAGATAACTTGCTTGTTTACACAAGGAATTTTCCAGGAAGAAAGTTACTCCCCTAAACCTAGGTAAACTAAACATTAGTGACACCAAAACTTACAACCTAAGCTTAGTCTGTACAGAGAACCCGTAGCCTATATAGAAGACACATCTTCTGAAATGCATTCAGTGTGGGAGATTTAAGTTTGCTGGTCTGAGTTGCTCTCTCCTTACTTATTGTATTGATGCCATAGGAAGACTTTGTGCATACTAAGTAGGCTCTATCAGTAATTACCCTGAGAGTGCTTTTTGGGGTACCAATTCCAGGCTGTTTTCTTGGGGAGGGGGGGGTGGCATTTACAGTTATCACTGTGATGCATCTGTTCAGTGTTTTTAAAATGCACAATCACAGGTTTGGTTTGGTGGGGTTTTTTTTCATGTTTATTCTATAATTCCATATACAGGGGCCTTTGTGATCTCTGTATCCTCTGGCTGCACATTGACAAATTATCTCGCTTCCGTAATTTCTGAATATCTTTTGTGCTTGCTTATTTCCATATTATTCTTTGTTTTCTGATTAAAATGAGAACAGAGATCAAACTTCTATTAATTAGATTAGAAGATCCTTCAGACCATGAAATTTCTTCTGAGGCCTCCAACCAAGCTTTTGCGTATTTTCTACTATTATGGAATTGCTGATGCATGAAGCCTGCTTGGAAAAATCTTATTAAAGATGCTGAACACCTGTATTCCCACTGTCCTTAGAAGGAAATGAGGATGTCAGACTGCATACATTTTTTTAAAGAACCATGTTTTTATTAGCCCTTGGCTTTTAGTTTGGTTTGTTGTGGTTTTATTTTAATTCTGTTGAAGCAATGAAACTTTTTTAAAACTAATATTTTCAGGACCAAAGATAAGAAAAATTTCACAAGAGAAGCACACATAGGAATGTTTCCTTCGCAATTCATCCCCGAGAATGGATGCATAGATTACCAACATGTGTCTTTTTAGCTCCTTAAGAATGTTGAACTTCTTTTTAATTACCATGAAATTGAATGAATTGTGTATACATAGATCTGTTTATTTAGAAATAGTTTTTATCTTAAATGAAGTATTTAGTTTGCTGAAAGAACAAAGCAAAACAGCACAAGATGTCAGCTGAAATTTTTGTAATTGACTCTTGAGTTGTAATATGAGGCTGAAGTGAAGTTACTCTGATTTTTATCAGAAGTTTCAAATGACTGTCAAACTGAAATGCACGCCTTTGCCTTATTGGTTGTAGATGCAGCTTTTTCTCTAAAGCACAGCATCTAAGCTGTATTGCCAGTTGTGTTGACCCTAAATGCAGGTGTAAGAGGTAAAAAAGGATTTCCCATAGGACAATTACTGATGGAAGCCAATACTGTTGTGCATTTCCTCTGCAATGCACGCTTGATTAGTATGGCAGGGGTGTGCTGGTATTAAAAAAAACCCAAACACAGATATTTAAACAGAGTATGAGTAGTTGTGAATATGTGTAACTTGTTTTTTTGTTTCACTGAAATGCCAAATAGTTAATAATAGATTACTTACTTTTCAAATAAGTTTTTTGACACTGGTAAGAAAATCTGGGTAATTAGGTTTCCAAAATATATAAACCCATATATACAGAATATAAAATAAACTATAGAAAAATAATATTTATAAACCCATAAAGCTACCACTTAAAACAGTTTTAAACTAGAAAATGTCTTTTCTGTACATAAAAGATGTGGACAAGAAAGACAATCGTGCTCCTTTATCATTTCTCTGATGAAAAGACCTTTCTAATTTGTGTGTTTTTATTTAGATCGGGAATGTCAAGAGGGGAATCAATGAAGCTCACTGCAGTGCAGAACAGTGATGAAAATGATAGCAGTCCTTTGTGTGGATCTTCTGGCACACCTGGTCCTTCTAAGCAAGCAACCTTTGAGGACAAAGAAGAGAAAGGCACTAAAATTCCACCTTTACCAGAGAGAGATTATTGCCCATCTCTTTGTAGTATGGAACAGGTTCCTGTGAAGGATCTAACAGCAGACTCCGAGGATATACTGATACCTGAAGAATCAATCATTCAGGAGGAGATTGCTGAAGAGGTTGAGACAAGTATTTGTGAGTGCCAAGAGGAGAACCATAAAACAGAACATGAATTTTCTGAGGAGTCAGTAAGTCCAGCTGGCACAAATGAAGAAACAGAGGCAGTACAGCTTGCAGACAGCATTGAGTCCTGTGTCATGATGAATGATGTAACTGATACTGTATCTCACATTGAAATTAAAGTGGAGTTGAAGTCAGAATGCCCTCAGGAGGAGATGTCAGTTGTGATAGATCAGCTGGAGGATTGTGTATCACCAGCACGATCAGCTTCATCCACAAACTCTGTCAGTGATACAGCAGAGAAGGATTCTGAGCCTGCAAAAGAGCTAATTGCACCAGAAATGCAGAATGCTGCTCTGGAAGGCTCCTTGTTCACTGGTGGAGGCATTGCAGTGGATATGGAGCTTCAAAGTGACCCTGAAGAACAGCTGTCTGAGAATGCTTGTATTTCTGAAACTTCCTTTTCCTCTGGAAGTCCAGAAGGACCGTGTGTTTGTATTGCTTCTCCTGGAGGAGATACTCAGTCAACTTCAGAGGAACCCTGTACTCCAGCATCTCTTGAAACAGCTTGCTCATCTGAAGTGTCCAGTACCGAAAACATTGAAGGTGATATTCAGCAAAAGGCCAGTGATGAAAACTCGCACACACCTTTAATGTCAGAAATCTCTCCAATGTCAACCTCACCTGTAACTTCAGAAGCATCTCTGATGTCAAATTTACCTTTAACATCAGAGGCATCACCAGCTTCTAATTTACCTTTGACATCAGAAACATCTCCAATGTCTGATTTGCCTTTAACATCAGAAACATCTTCAGTATCTTCTGTTCTTCTAACTTCTGAAACATCCATAGCAAATAATTTGCCTCTTCCATCGGAGATATCTCCAGTTTCTAATTCCCCAAGCAATGAAAGACTTATTCTGCAGCAAAGGAAATCACCATGTCTGTTGGATGATTCCCTTCCCACTTTGAAAGAAGAAAGCTCTGCCATTTCTAAGGTGGTTCAAGAAGAGAATCTTGTTCAGCCAAAGCAGCTTCAGAGTGCCCCTGAAAATATGAAAATTGGTCCACTAACAATTATATCTGATACTTCAGTACTGGAAGAGCCCCAGAGCAAAAACCTCAGTCATCAGCCATGTAAGTCGCATTCTGAAATTGAGAAATCCTACATTGCAGCCATCCCAGAACACTCTCCTCCAGAGATGATCAAAGTTAAAAATCACAGTGTTCAGCCAAGAGGTGACAAGAAAGGTACGCTCTTGCCATCAGAGGTAGCTATCTTATCAGAAGGACCAGTTGGCAAAAATATCGAATTGCTTCCATCAAAGCCACATGATAAACTATATACCTCATCTCTAGAGAAAGCTCCATTCTCTGAAGTCTGCAGAAGTAAATCTCACAAGCTAACAGGCAGCACCCAAAGCCGTCTAGAGAGTTCACATTCTTCCAAGTCATTAGAACCCACAAAATCACCTGAAGTGAGGAATGAAAGTAGGGACACAGAGATCCCAAAGAGGAAAACGGCAGAACAGCACAATTTTGGAATCTGCAAAGAGAAGAGAGCTAGAATAGATGATGATCAGCCAAACCGTAGTGCTTCATCAACGAGTCCATCTGATAAAGATCAACCACCCAGAGAAGAACCACGAGTTCCACCCCTTAAGGTAAAGTAATGAACAAACAGGCTGACTTGGAAACTAAAGATTTATTATTTCCCTCCTACTGACTGCACACAGACACAGTGAGTGTGTGGTGTATTTTGTATGGAGGCTTAAGGGCTGTTAGTACCAGTGATTTCACTTTACTGTTACATTCCTACCATGCCAAATTACTTCTGATAAAACTATACCTATACTTGTTCAGTCAGGGTCTTTGCTACAAATAACTCAAGAGCTTCCCCATTATTGGCACAGTGCTACTTGTTCTTCTAGTTGCCCAGCTTGTTCTTGTATCCACTTGTTCTCCTGCGGATGACTTCCCCAGCAAGCATGAATAATAACCCAATTCCCATAACCAATACAGGGAAAACCAACCAGTGCCTCAATCCAGCAAGAGAGCCTACAGTCTGAATAGTCAGAGAACCCTGTGCAAGCCCAGGGCTTGGGGTAGGCTGAAGTCTAAGATTTCCCTGTAGAATTAACGGGAAACAGAGACCTGACTATGAGGGAGAAGTGTCTAACTGATATATGTGTAGATATCTTTGTTAATGGCAAAGTAAAAGATAAAAAAGGTGCACCGACTAAGCAAACAATTTTATGTGTATCTTTCTGCTATGTAAGAAAATGAATTCTAGTTGAAACATTTTTTATTATTATTTTCTGACAGAGGGATCTATAACTTTAGTTATATAGGCTCAGCATTTTGACCCTTTTAATTTTGTACATGATGACATCAGCCAGGTTTTAGATCCAATTTGCTGAAATTAAGCCATTGACTTTGCAATACTAGTTCCTGATTATTCAGAAATGCCCTTTTCTGCATTTATTTTTAACTGCTGCAATCACTGAACATTGTTAATACGGCCAGGAGGGCAAATAGGCTAACTGTTTTAATCACTGGTGCGGCAGCATATTTCAACTAATTTATTTTTATGAGCAGTGATGCAAGTGGAAGTTAGCCCATTCTGAGTGTAGTGATATTCTTTGGTATTTGGAAGGTGTCTATCTAGCCTAATAAATTCTAATCACTCTAAGCACAAAGAAAAAAAAAGATCACTAGGGAATAGAAAAAAAGGTCATGACTATAATAATAAAAATAATCAAGTACTTAGAGCTTTAGCAGTTCTGGTGATGCAAAGTGGAAACTGAAAAAAAAAACAAAACCAACCCTGCTACTGAAAGATAAAGCAAAATGTTTTAAATTGTGAGTTCGTGATACTCTTTCAAATATGTTCGCGTAAATGTTAAAGCCTCACAAGATCAGGCATGAGTGTTTATTTATCAGCAAAAAATTTAACTGCTAGGAAAAGTGAAATATTCCAGCCCTCCAGAGCAGCATAAAGTTGTATGGTTATATAAATGTCTATTGCAATGTCATCTTAATATTGTTTTCCACTGATCTGTTGTGGAGAATCAAATGATGTCAAGTCTTGCACAGTCTTAAGAACTGAATCTTCCTGAAGCCTCCAGACAGAGAATGAAAAATTGGCAAGCATTTAAAAAAATTATTTTGGACAATCAATTCTTGTATTTTATCGTGGAACAGATACTTGGTTCTTGGGCCATTTCACCATCAAACCTCTATCCTTTGTAATTAAAAGAGGAAAAAGAGTCCCCATTCTCCTAAATCATTCTGCTGTATAGCTCTCACTTCCCATGGTACCTTATGACTACTTTTTCTACAAATACTACCTCATTTTCTTCTCAGTTCCTTTCAGAAGAGAAGTCACAGCAGTAACTATGAAGTCCTGTTACTTTGGGCAACCAGTAAATATATGTCCATTTTAAGTTACTGAAATGTGGGGGTTTTGCCAACCTTTGGGTGTTCTGAGTTATAAAGTGGTCGCAGGACTCTTAATTTCTAACCCTGAAAACAGATTTGCCTAACTGGAAGCATATTAATAATACAAACATATCAATAATCCTGGTGATATTACGGGTTATTATTTTGCTTAAAATTTTAGGTATTTAAAACTTTAATGTTTGCATTTTTAGCATTTGTAGGTTTTAGGATTTCATTTTTGAAATGCAGGAGTATAGGAGGTATCCCAGAGATGTCCTAAAGCAAGTCTTAGTCTGGCAAGTGAGGAAGGGAAAGGCGTATCCTTTGGTCACTCATTTCTTTTACACCTCTACTCTGAAGTGCGCTGGGGGGTAACATGAAAAACAGCTCTGTGGAGACACTGCCGCATCCTGTCTAAGGGCAAGATACCTTTTCTGGTATATAAGCAAAAGGCAGGCTGTTCCTAGTGTCTTAGTTATTGGAGAGCAAAAGCACTACATGACTGTTACTTTTCTGCACTTTTATGCATGTCGTAGGCTCTTGTCCTGTATCACTGCACTGGGCTTGTTGATCTTCTCAGTTAGATACACGGCGTTTGAAACAGGTCTGACAAATTGATTCAGATAAGCATCATGTTGTCATCCAGTTCAATCTTCCTTCCTGTCAGAAGGATCAAAGTGAATAGGCTAATACAGGTGTCAGTTATTCATGTGTGTAAATGTCATTAATTTTTAGCATTTTTCTTTCCAGCTGCACTTCACAGTAATTCCCATCATTACCTTTCTCTGGCCCTTTAAGAGACAGATGGTGATTTTAGTGAGTTGATGATCTCATTAAAATTATTGGTTTCTTTCTTCCTTTAGATTCAGCTTTCAAAAATTGGACCGCCTTTTATCATCAAGAGCCAACCTGTTTCTAAACCAGAACCTCGAGTTTCCCCGAGTACGTCGGTCAGCAGTGGGAGAAACACCGGGGCTAGAACTCTTGCGGATATCAAAGCACGAGCTCAACAAGCAAGAGCCCAAAGAGAAGCTGCAGCTGCAGCAGCTGTGGCAGCAGCTGCAAGCATAGTCTCTGGAGCAATGGGGACCCCATGCGAAGGTGGGAAGACAAGAACACTGGCACACATCAAGGAGCAAACAAAGGCCAAGCTATTCGCAAAGCATCAAGCCAGAGCTCATCTACTCCAGACTAATAAAGAATCTAAGTCGCAGTTCAGCTCAAAGGAAAGTACCTCATCTCTGGAGATACCAACTTCTACTGACTCAAAGATTGAAGGTTCTACTGGTGTCATCATAGTCAATCCTAACTGCAGGTCCCCTAGCAACAAGTCCGCTCATCACCGTGAGACTACCGCTTTATTGCAGCAGTCACTTAACACAGCTACATTACCAGAAACTGCTACTGAGATATCTGTGCACAGTTCTGATGAAAATATACCTATGCCACAATTGTGTGAGAAAATTATTTCATCTACCTCTACTGAAAGTAACAGTGTGCCAGTGCTTTATAATAAAAGTTCAGTCTCTGTGTCTGTTTGCAGCACTGCTATGTCTGGAGCAATTAAAGAACTTTCTTTTGCAAGTTCTGTTGATAAATCCTCTGTTTTAATGTCTGTTGACACTGCAAACACAGCAGTTTCAGCTTGTAATATAAATATGCTGAAAACCATCCAAGGGGCTGATACTCCATGCATAGCTGTTGGACCAAAATGTATTGATAACAGTAACGTACCAGTCTCCATAGACAACACGGTCTTATCAAACGCCATCGATGACAAAAGGTTGCCGATACCAAGTAGCAATGCAAATAACGCAGTCTCCAGTCATTATGCCACGGTGCCAGCTTCATCTATTGCAAGTAATTTGCCAAATCATCTCTCTGGTAGTTCTGTACTCATTCCCCCTGTGGGGACTACCAACAGATTTTCTTCTGATAAGATAGCCATAACTGGGTGTAACGAGCAAAGCACTGTCTCCATTCACACTACTGTTAGGTCAGCTTTAAGTTGCAGTGAGGCCCTGGCAGTGGGAGAATCTGTTGCAAGGCCGCCCATTTCAATGTTTACTGGTAACATGGTGACAATAAGCTCTTACGATAATGCTACTAAGTTAAATGCTGATCTCTTAGAAAAAAGCTCTGGAGCACGAAACCGAATGGATCTCCCTGGTAAATCTCAGCCCGTGAGCTTTACACAAACTGCCGTGAATAGGTCGATACCTTGCAAAGTCATTGTTGACCACACTACAAACCTGAATTCCAGTCTGTCACTTTCTGCTTCTATTGAAAATGCGGAGAACAGCATTGACCTGCAGAGCAGACCTGTCAGGACAGAAGCTGCCTTACAAAGTATAGCCTGTCCTCAGGTGTCTGTCATAAGCAGGCCTGAAGTGGTGTCTAATGAAAGCCTTGAGCACAGTTCCGGCTTTATCACCATTACAGCAAAGCAAGACAGCAAGAACTTGCAGGCAGGTTGCTCAAGTCTTCGAGAAGTGCCTCTTGCTCCTCAAGATAAATTAATTGAGGTGGTTCCTACCAGCCAAGGTTTTGCTGAGCAATTAAGAGGTCCTTCAGCATTTAAAAATGAAGCAGATGCTGCCTGTGCCAATCAGTATAACACTAACAGTAGAATTTGTTGGCATGATGAAGAGGCAATGAGCACAGACCAGCCAGTGGTCAGCCATCTTAACTCCGGTAAGCATAAGGAATACACAGAGCAGAACTGCTTAAAAAATGTCAAAACTGAACCTTCCAGCTACACGCAAATGTCAGAACTGCAATCCAGGAGCCTTTTGACGAGCGTTGCTGTTCCTGTGAAATCGGAAACTAATGAGTCTGACAAGTGCTTCAGGATGGACACCGAGGATTTTACAGGACCTGAAATGCCTGCCCAGACTGCAGAAATAGCCACGAGTGCGCAGCCGCCACAGACCTCCAAGACATCCATCGCCGACTCCATGGAAGACTCCCTGTCCCTGACAACAGAAACCCTAAAGAGAGTTACCGGTGCCGGGGGCTCGAGCTGTCGCTTGTCATCAGTGGAGGCCAACAATCCCTTAGTGACACAGTTATTGCAAGGCAGTCTGCCTTTAGAGAAAGTGCTGCCACAGCCCAGATCAGGAGCCAAGCTAGAAATTAACAGGCTTCCCTTGCCTTTGCAAACTACCTCAGTATGTAAAACAGCAGTGTCGGAGAGAAATATTGTTGAACATCCTTCCAACTCTCCTAATCCAGATGGTAAAGGATTTACAGCAGGCAGCATGGCCCCGCTACAAATCAGAAAGCGTGAAAACCATCCGAAAAAGAGGATGGCCAGGACTGTAGGGGAACATGCTCAAATTAAATGTGAGCCTGGGAAGGTGTCGATGGACACAGATGTTAAAGTGGCTCCTTGTGTAATTAGTTCCAGCATGAATCAGCTAGGGCACGGTCAGCCATTTAAGCAGGAATGGCTGAACAAACATGCCATTCAGAGCCGAATTGCTCACAGCCCAGAGATCAAGCAGCAGAAGAGGCCGTTGCCTTCGTGCAGTTTCCAGCAGAGCTTATTTCACATTGATAAAAATGGCAGCTTTCACGCAGAAGCTAGTACCTCACATAGACAGCATTTTTACCAAATGTCCATGGCTGCAAGAGGCCCCATTCCTACGGCAGCTTTGTTGCAAACTACTTCAAAAGGCCCACCTGGCTGCAACACATTTGCTTTTAGTAGACACCTGGAACAGAAGGGCTTGGGAGATGTGAATATTTCTACAGCAGCTCACCAGCTGAGGCTAGGAAGTGTGTTTTCCCCTAATATTCAAATTAAGGAAGGTGATGACATTGCCAGTGCCTCTCAAACTCTGCATAGTAAAACGTTCGTGCATCCCCCTCCTCCCCCTCCACCCCTGCCACCTCCTCCCCCTCCTCACCCAAATGCAGAAGTCCCCTCTGATCAAAAACAACTGACAGTTACCATGGAAACCACTAAAAGACTTAGTTGGCCTCAGCCAGCAAGCATCTGTAGCAATATAAAATCTGAACCTATTTCTTTTGAGGAAGGTTTAAGCAGCAGCTGCGAACTGGGCATGAAACAAGCTTCCTATGATCAGAACGAAGTGAAAGAACAGTTAAAAGCATTTGCATTAAAAAATGCAGATTTCTCTTCCTATTTACTTTCTGAGCCACAGAAGCCTTTTACCCAACTTGCTGCTCAGAAAATACAGACGCAGCACCCGCAGCAGCAGCAGCAGCAGCAGCAGCTCTGTGGGAATTACCCAACAATACACTTTGGTAGCACAAGCTTCAAAAGGGCAGCATCCGCAATTGAGAAATCGATTGGGATTTTAGGCAGTGGCTCCAGCGCTGCCACAGGCCTGGCAAACCCCAACGCGCAGATCCCGGTTCAGAAATTTGCTGACAGTAGCAATGCTGATGAACTGGAACTGAAATGCTCTTGCAGGCTGAAAGCCATGATCGTGTGCAAAGGCTGCGGAGCCTTCTGTCATGATGACTGCATAGGGCCTTCCAAACTGTGTGTAGCTTGTCTGGTTGTACGGTAGGAACTGAATCAAAGATGCAGTATCCCTTAGCGGCGTGGGAGAGCAGGACAAAGGAACGGAGAGATTGCAACAGTTTAGGCCACTAAAGTTTGCAATTAGTTAACTGATTTTTTTTATTATTATTATTATTTTTGGTTTTCCTTCCACATGGTGCTTTCAGAATGTAGTTATTCCTGCCTGGGGGCTGTTTTCTGGCAAGAAGAGGAAACCTGTAGAAGTAGGGGATTTTTGAAAAAGATAGCCTTGTTACTGAAGCTTCTATGAGCTCTTTTGCTGTGCTAAAAAAAAAAAAAAAAAGGCATTAATGCATGTCACTCATAGCTTCTATTTATTTGCACAAAGTGCAGCACATTTTTCCTCCACTTTTTGATAGTTGGTACAAGCTGCAGGTTAAAGATCTGTGGAAGAAGTGGAGTAACTATGCAGAATGAGTAACACTGAATAGCGACTGTAGTGAGGGGGGCAGTGTAAGGTGTGGGGTATCACCATCAGCGCTTCTAAGTTGGTTTGCAGTTTTTCTGCTGATAGGGTTGCTTTCTTCATTTGACTTTAACTGTCTAGGGCTAAAATATAATCACTTCACCCAGCAAAAAATAATAAAGATTGTTAAAGGAGTTTCCTTCCATGCCTGCCAGGGAGTATGGAACTCAAATCTTATGCATCTTCTCTTGCTGATTCCTTGAGAAAGATTTGTATGTGTGATGGGTTAGTGGGACCAACACTGGTATCACATTGGCTTCAGTAGACTCTGGAAAAAGTAACTTCCCCACTGGGGATTAGAAACCTGTTTCTCTTCCTGTTTCCCACTCAGATATTCTTTATTCGTATTTGTCTTTCTCATCTGTCCACTTGGTTTGTCAGTCCCATATATATATGTATAGGGTCAGATATATGTAATAGGTTCTGGATGTTTTACCTTTTCTGTGGCCTAAAAATGATGCATTCTTACGATGAACGAATAAGGAAAGAATCTAATCTCATGTTGGTCAAATGATAGGTTATCAGTTGTTTTTCCTCTTATGTGAGTTACTCTATTTAAATACAACCTCAGAGTTTTGCCATTTAAAGTAATTCTTAGAATTGCTTACAAGACTGACTTTTTTTTTTTTTTCTCAAAAGAATTCAGACCCCTTATTCTACCTTTTAGAAATTTGGAAGCAAAAAGGCATTTTTAAAAGGGATACTGCATCTTTAAAGTAACCTTCAGTATTTATCCAGTACTGTATTTACATTCAGGACTATAGCTGCATTCCAGATGCGCTAGCCACTGTAACAGCAGAGAAGAAAAAAGTATCATTTTGGGGCCCTATTCACCTAAAAGGAAAATATTATAAAGGGATAAAGCACATGCAGTTGCTGGGGAGATTAAAATACCTTGAATTTTTTTTTTTGCTCCCTCTTCAAGAACAGAACATGTGGAGTGCAAGTCATCCATCTGCCAATATGTGGTTGGGTCTGCCCAAATGTCAGCATCAGAGAGAAATGTTATTTTTACCGTTACAGTAGAACCTCACTAATCCAAAGACCTTACAGTCAGCTCAAGAAAACTGATTTTCCTTCCCCAGTTTTTGGAAAGCAATGTAGTAAGAATGTGTGAGATGTAATGCTGCCTGGATTTTGTGATGCATATACTGTTGCATTTGGAAATATAATGTGAATGATAGAACTACATTTGGGAAATAAAACATATACTACATTTTACACTTTATTTTTTATATGATATTTGTTTGCATACTTATTCCTAAGCTGAAACTGTTCTCCCTAACATGGGTGAGTATTAGTGAGGTTCTACTGAACAGAGAAACCACATTTAGTTTCTTGTGGGACCATTTTCACAAACATGATAAATGCCATTTATTGTCTTAAAAACGAGCTGGAATATATACAACATACATTCCTGTCATAGGAAGCTCTATGGTGCACCTTGATGTTCTCTTTTATTGTTATTAGCAACATATCAATATTATTTTTGACACTGTGTGGTACAAAGGCCATTTATAAGTACACTAACAAATTTGTTGCTGATACAATAATATATTTTTTTTCTATACAAAAGTGCTCCTTAATATGACGTGTGTTAAGAAACGGCTTCTCAGCACTTTTCAGGTCTTCTGGTAGGAATATAAGCCAGCAAAGCAAAAACCTTCAAGTAACCACGTGAAAATTAGCATCCAGTGCTACACCAGCTGCTGGCAAAACAGTGACTGGAAAATACTCATGAGTAAGCATGAGTGTAGTGAGCTAATGCATATCAAATTCATATTTGAGGAGCCTTTGTATCGGAAGTTTATTGCATTGTATTTATACTTGGTAGAGGTAGGATACTTCTATTTAAGATACAGAGAGCAACCAGTCTTAGACTTCTAGTAACCTCTGTTTCTATAAGCCTGCTGGGAATCCTTATTTCTAGCTCAGGTTTTCCTGTCCACAGCACATAAAGTCAGTATTTGTTTGTACTTGCATCTTGAAATACTTCTTGTATTGATGGACATAAAACAGAAATAAATTCCGGCCACAAAATTGGTTTAGTTTGTTCAAAGGATAAGAGTGTGACTAACGAGGTAGGTAACTCAGTCAAGTCATATTGTCATTTTTGCATCTGGATTACAACTTGCATGAGTGAGGTTACGATAAAATGTTATTTCAAATGGCATTAGAGTGGATGGTGCTATGTTATATTACACTACCTGCCAAACTCGTCCATAGTGCAGTTCCACGCCTTTCATTCTCGTGTCACTGGAGTTGCATCAGGAATAAATTTGACCAGTTAATTATCAGCGGTCATAGACTTGTTACAGATTATAGTTTTAGGGTATTAAAATACTCAAAAGCAACTGCAGTGATTACGGAGCCTGACTAAATCCTAGAGTGACTGAAAACCTTACTTGGATTCTGGTATCGCACACATGCTTGCGGGAGAGTGACCTTTGGTCTTCAATAAGAACACAGTCACATTTAGAGGTTAATTTTGAATGACTTCTTTTTTGTTTAATTGTTCAGGTTTCAGGCCCAATGTCATTGTGCTTTCTAATGACCACACAGTTTGCACCGTGGGGTGTTAATAGTTTATGCACTGAAAAGTGGTGAAAGAATTGCTGAAGAACACAGTGCTCTGTGTTTGCGTGTACGTACGTATGTGTCCCAGTGTCCAGCATGTACAATTTACCTTTTTTTTTATTTTTCTTTAAATCTCCAAAGTTGTTCCCCATTCCTACCCCTGGAGCAGCACTTTTGGGTGAGGGAGAGACACTCTTTTTTTTTTTCTTTCCTCCCTCTTTATTGTTTTAATTGCATACCTGTGAGATATGCAGATAACGTTAGGGCATTTGCAGTGTGTCTGTTTGTGTGTTTCTGTTCTGAAGTAATTTTCCAAGCAGAAACTCCCTTTGAAATAATGTTTAAACAAATAATAATAATTAAGAAATGGTGAACTGGATGCTCCCTGTTTGCATTTTATTTATCTGCTGAGGTCTAGTACATGAAAGAGCATTTAAAATACAAAAACAAAGGTTGAGCCATAAAGCAAAAGGTATATTCTCTGTACTATAGACTTTCTTCTGGAGGGTGGTGCATGTTGTCAGGGTAAGCTACAGAACGTGCAGATGGTTTTTCAGGGCCCTGCAATTCCTTGCACAGTTTTGAAGCTGGTGCATATGGTGCTTTATAATGCAGTTTCTGAAGTAAAATTACCTTATGCTGCACCCCCTTCCCCTTAGAAACACACGCACAATTTCAGAATCGTTATTGTAGCCTCTGGTTTAGCAGTTTCTCCAAGGTGTGGTGAAGTACCAGGATAAACACTCAAGATAAGCTGAGAAGTGTCACCCAAAGGGATCATTTTAGCTGACACACGTGAACGGCCCTGCTCTGAACACTGAATGACTCCTGCAGTCTCCCGGCAGCAGCGCAGCGGTTTGTCCACTGTGGCCCTGCAGAACACTTGGGGGGGAAGCAACAAAATATTCAGTGGATTTATCACGGACCTGTGTAGCTAAATGTTTCTGAATCTACAAAATCCTGTTGTCTTCGGTCATCATGCTTTGTCACTGTAAAACCAACGAAAAAAAAAAAAGCATTTTTTAGTCTAATTTAAGGAGCTGCTTCTTTTATAGCACATAATATTTCGCTTTGTACTATATTTGATAGTTAAAAAATAATTTAGTCCGTAGAATAACTTTGTTGTATTTGTACTGTTCATGAATGTTACAAGAAAAGTGCTTTACTTTGTTGCCATAATTCTCTTGTACTGCTGTAAAATATTTTTTCTGCTTTACAGAAACTTAACTCGATTCACATTTTCAGTACAGGGTTTTTTTTGTGTGTATGTATTTTTTTGTCAGTATTCTGAATGTTTACATCTGTTTGACATTATCCATTCTATGCCTTTGTAGGGCAGTATTACTCCTGCAGTATAACAGCAATGTGAAATCCACTCATACCTAACATGCATGAGAAATACAGATTTATTGGGGAGACCTCTAACATGCATAGATATTTTTTCTATCCACATTCAGTGAAGTAAATACCCTCCTTCAGTCCTCTACCAAAGAAAATATTATTCCCACAGGACAAGCTCAGAAAGTGGTTCTCTGAATCTTCAGAAGGGGGTGTAGTTGGTTTCAGCGGGATTGCTACAGTTTAATGCTGTTATGCTTTGCTTTGTTATCCCACCAGACGTGACTGGGTGAAACAAGCATTTTAGCATTTTTTTTTTTGTTTCAAGACAGTGTTTTCTTTAGAATTCAGGGATCATGCTTTCTTTAATGGTGCTGTTTGTTTTATTATTTTTTTTTAAGAAAACAATCTTTTGTTGCCTACAGAAATGACCATTCACAAAACCATAAATTAAATAAAATAATTTGTCTTCATAAATTCTCTCTTCTCCCTTTCCTTTTCCCCTTCCCTGTCCCTTGGAAATAACAACTTGGGCTTCAATATTAAAATATTCTGAAAAAAAAAAATAAAGAGATAAAATAATATTTGTCATTTGTTTATTTATTTTATGTTCAGTGCCTTAGGCAGGAGATCCTGCTTGTGCACATCCATTGTATGTACAGGTTGAAACAGAAATGTGAGAGAAAAATCAGTCCTTTGTAAAGGATTTTTCCATGACGATCATGTAAGACATAGTTTGAATGACTTCTGATGTAACTCAACTATTAATCATCTTATACTAGTAAAATAAAACTAGGTGTTGTATATGAAGTTGTTGTAAGTAGAATAGTTTGTGGATGAAAAGGATTATATTGCTTTGGGTAGTTAATGCTGGGTGCATTTTAGTACTGTGCCCTCATCTGTAACTCCATCCAGGATGTGCTTAACGAAAACATCAACCCCCACATACACCTCTGTTATTTCTCATACCCACAGCAGAAGAAATTAAATGTCCGTGGTACGTGAAAAGCAGTCAGTCCAAGTTATATTCCTCAAACCATTTAACTTTTGAAGTCCGGAAGGTCTTCATGAAGTGAAGCCATAGCCATGGCTATAACATCATAGCCATTGATGTTACCCTGCAAAGAGAGATTTGAGTACTGGTGGTTAGGGTGCAAGGGTGCAAATGTTAAAGGCTCTCAACAATTCGCTTTGTCATAGGTCTGCTCAGAATTATCACAACAATGCATCCTAAACACCATCTTTGTCCAGCCTCTTGTCTTCATTCTTTCAGATGTGGTAACATCTGAGGGTCTTGTTAGCAGCAAATAGCAGCCAAAACCTATCCAAATCTAGAAAGAAGACAGTACAAACCTGTGTAATTTATAACCTAATGATTTTTTTTCATATCCAGCACCCACCTGGCAAATTCCCTCAGCTGGAACTGTCATTTAACTTCTTTCGTTCTGCTTAAATATTTTTTTTTCGCGGGCTGTGCCAAGGCAGGGACCAGCTCTGCTTCTGACAGGAACAGCTTTGGGTATTTGTAGTTTTCTTTTACAATTTTTCACCTAAACAATGTAATACAAATCAATTTATTAAGTCTGTACTACTTAAATACTCACTTTTGCCCTTTCCATTCTTTTTACTTTGTAAATTCTGTAAAACATTTCTGCACATCTTAAAAAAAAATATATATATTTAGCTTTTCTGTGGTGTTCGCTAAGAACCTTATATGTATTAGTAAATTAAGTCTTGTGATCCCTTTTAAGCTGTCCTTAGTCAGCCCATTTTACCACGTCAGTGCAGCCAGCAGATGGCATCAGGAGAAAACGTGCTGCTGCCGTCTCGGCTTCCCTGGCCCTCAGCGAAAGCACCTAGCACGGAGAAAACCAACCACGAGTACACAGCATCTCTGGGTTTGTCTTTCTTCAGCGTGGAGCTTTAGTTGTAGTGAAAACAAGCCCTCCTTCCCCCTCAGTCCTGGAACTTGGCTTTCAGTAGAAACGATGCCCTGAAGCTCGCATCATCCCTTCCTGCGCTTGGCACTGTCTGCGTTGTGCTGTCTGTGGAGCTGAAGTACTGAGACACTGGAAAAAATTCTTCCCCAGGCCAGAGCCAAGGCTTTTGTTTGTTTGCTTGTTTTAATTCCTGCTGTTTCCTTTGTTGCTTCTGGATGAAGAGAGAGCAACACAGCTTTTTGTATCGAGGCGCTTCACAAATAAATATGAAGGTATTATCACTGCTTGGGGTGCAGAGGGTGAGCTCTTCACCAGCCAGGCCTTTGTAGGATGATGGTTTACAGCTGAAGGACCACCAAACAGCAACACCTCTGAGCACCACCACCACAGAGACAGCTTTCCATGATAAGGAAGGTAGACAGGCACAGGCACTGATACCTGATGGTCTCGGTGACTGTGCAGAATGCTAGGGATTCTTTGGGGAAAAGAATAAAATTCACTGTGAAAATGCAATAATTGTCCCATATGTTCCTTGACTTCCTTTGTGGTATTGAGTGGAAAGGTCCAAGTCTTGGAGTTTTTAATGAGTATGAGCAGGAGGTGACCCATAGCAGGCAGAATAGACCATAGTCCTGGGTTCCATACAGAAGTGAGCATCTACAGCTCAACAAGTCCAAGTAAAAGTCCTCAGAGTATTAGGAAAACACAGTCAACACAGATAGCCTGTCACTGAAACGAAGCATGGGTGAGGAGACAGTCAGCAGAAGACTAGTGAAGAAGTTTAGTTATGCTTTTGGAATGAGTTGGTTTAAAATTTCAGTACCTGTGTAGAATGGCCAATATTAAGAAAGTCTTTTGTAGCTCTAAATTGAGCCACATTTAAATATTCAAGGAAAAACAGATCCACAGCCAGTTGATAGTATAAAATTACAAAACTTGATGGCTAGGTTCTTAGAAATGGCTGGTTTAAGGTATTTTACAATATTTAAAAGTTACTGTATGCTCAGCATTTTTCAAATTGAGGGTCTTTGTTTTGATTTCCCGAAGAAAGAATTTCAGAGTCTTATTTTAGTTTCCTCATTCTAAAAATCCTTGCTTGCATTGCCAGGCAAGTCTGATTCATATTCTTGGCTGTGTAGGACAGCTCAGAAAGTAATCTGTAAGTACATTCAGTGTCACCTATTTCAGTTGTGTCATGCTATCTAGACTGAATTAATCTGGGTGGGGAAACTCTGCATCTGTGTTTTCAGTTCCTTTAAAATGAAACAGCAGTGAAAATAGCTATGTGATTCAAGGGACTTTATAGAAAGACTGGACTTAAGGAACAGACCTTCTCCATTCTGCATCTTCTAAATTTTTAGAGCAATAATATCAAGGTCTTTATGAACTGTGTAGGTGACAGTAAAGAGGATTGATGTACACCGGTGCCAATGGTCCTTAAATATTTAATAAAAAATGGATTATAGAGACTTAAGCAGAAAATGTAATAATGCTTGGGAGGAATAGAAAGAAATACGTGTGAGGTGTCGGTCACAAGGGGTTCTTCTCTCTGGCATCAGATGATTGTGATGTGATTAAAAGATAATAAAAAATATCATGTTTAAGGACTACGGAAGGAGAGTACGGCATTGAGGGAGTGGCTACAAGGTACACTTAAATCAGGATTAAATATTGGAGTGTTTCTGGTGCTGCAAAAAGAAGGCTGATTTTATTTGTACATTGTAGAATCTGAAAAATCAGATTGCCAGAAATCCAAAGGCCAACTTGTCCCTGCTGTCCCCCAGCAAGCTCAGCCTGCTGCTAAGGGCATCGAGTCACACCCAGCCCACAGGGCCTCCAGTCGCTGAGACCATTTGCTCCAGAGGTTGGCTGTTCTTACAACTAGCGAGGGTATGCTGATGGTTAACCCCAACCTTCCTCGCTGCTGTTTAAGCTCATACACTCTTATCTATGCTTCACAGACACTGAAAATAACTTTTGTCCTTTCCTCTTCCCAGCAGTCTATTAGATAGACTGTTAATTTTTCTCTCTTGGTTTTCCATTGTTTGAACTAAACAATCCCAATATTCAGCCTTTCTTTATAGGTCGTGTTTTCCAACCTCTTATCGTTCTCAATGATCTTCTGTGGACTGTCTCCAGTTAGTTCAAATCCTTTTTGCTGCTCAGTTCCCAAGAGTGACTTTGTTATCTCAGAGGAGGCCAACAGAGGGGCAGGACTGGTTTGCATGCCTTAGAGGCTAAAACTCTGTTCCTGTGTCCCAGAACAGTGGTTTGTCCATGGCCTCTTTGATTTGGGTTCAGATTGGTCCCAGTAACCCTTGCATCCTTCCCAGTAAAACTGCTTTTAGCTGCTTCTTCCTTATCCTGTATTTGAAGGATTAGTCATTTCTAAGTATAGAATATTCTATTTATCAGTGCTTAGCGCTATCCTAAGCTTTAAATCATAACTTGAACTTGTCCTGATCATCTTAAATTCCAGTCTTATCAGTCAAGAAGCTAAAGGTATTTCCCAGGTAGGTATCTGCAAATTCAGAAAAACAGGACCGCAGTATCAAAGGATAGTTCCTGTTGGAAGGGCCCTCAGTAGGGGATTGAGCCCAGCCTCCCACTCAGAACTCTGTCCCATCACCCATCTCATTGACGAAAATGCTGGAAGGAACTGGAGCTGTGCCAGGACCGATTCTGCTGTGGTTGCCACTATGTGTGAGAATAGTTTTCCACCCACTCTGACTAACTAGGTAACAGTTTTGTCTAGACCATATTTTTCTGGTTTACTTATGAAAATGTCAAGGAGGTAGTGCTAAAAGATGTGAGATCTACTGGTCTTCAATCCACAGTGCCTGTTACTCTGTCACGGAAGGAAGTTAGACTGGGTTCTTCTTAACAAATTCATGGTGGCCATAGCTGTTTTGATTTTTATCTCTGAGGTGTTTATAAACCATTAACTTGTGCTAACATTTTTCCAGCGAGTGAAATGAAGCCGATGATACTAATTCCCTTCACTCGTCCTCTATTGAAATCTAGCTGGTTATTATGTCATCCTTCCCCAGTCCTCCTTGTATCACCCGTTTTCACAAGTCTGGAAGATAATTCCTGATGGCCCTGTGACTGAATCAGCCACCCCTTCAAGTGCTATCCAATGAAGGCCATTCTTCCTATGTCATTTTAAAACATAAAGCTCATAGAAGTGCTCTCTAACCTATGCAATGCTGAGACAGTGCCCTTTTGTCTCTGGTACCAACTGTGTTAATTTTCTGATTGTATTCAACATTCTTAGGGATGGATTTCCCTCTCCATTAAGTAGCTGAGCAGCTGGCACCTTGCTGCTCCTCTTACTGCTGATACATTTCAAGAGTGACCTTTTATTTGTTATTTTTAATGTCCTTTGCTGGTCAGACCTAATTTTGTGCTTGGTCTTTCTGATTTCACCCTTACATGCTTGTGCTATAGGTTACCACTTTCTGTGTATTACCTTTCCTTGAGAAGTGCTCATGAAGAAGAAGCATTATTAAAAGTTGTCCTCTGAATATACTTTTCACTTCTCTGCAGTAAAATTGACATCTTCAAAACTTTGGTTGAACTGAAAAAGAAACACAGGAAAACTCTCTGGACAATCCAAGCCCCCAGAGTGATTTTAAACAGTATATTAAAGTACATACCAACCATTATAAAGAAGTTCTAAAAATTGTAACATCAAATGGATTTCAAGATCTTCAAGATCAGTACAATACAAATACAAGAGATGAACTATGACGTTAAGATCATAAAGACAAATAATGAAGAAAAGAGTACTTTGATACAGTATAGGTTTTATCAAGCTAAAACTAGTCCTGAATCAAAAAGAGCAGTCCTTACTACATATAAGAAAATGAACTGAAATGCTAACTATGGTAAACCAATAAAGTAATAATGAGCATAATGTGTATATCATCAAAAAACTGGAGAGCCTAATAGATCAAATCCCTTTTAGACATTGTACAACAATAATTTCAATTATTCACTTATCATTAACAGTGAATTGAAATTAGCTGCACATCCTCATTTTGCAGAATTCATTATTTTTTGACTGATTTTCTGTGACCAAAGAGCTTGTAGTTATTTCCTCTGGTGTTACAAAGTATAAATGGGTAGCAGTACACAATTTTAGGATTTTAGATCAATGTAATATTTCTTTTACCTGTGTAAGGCTCTCCATTGCTTGTCAGGGAGCAAGAAACTTGCTTTTAACACTAACATTTGGGTTTGGGCCACCTGGTGCATGAGTGTTACAGGTGCATGAAGTGAAAACTCTTTGGGGGACAGTTGTGTCCAAGGCACATAGAAAAGAAAGAAGCTTGTTGGCATTACATCTGTTTTGATTTTTTTTTTTTTTTTGCTTAGAATAGATTTTTTGTTCGGAACTGACATGCATGTGCAGAAGGACCCCGGATTTGAACAGCCAGCCAAAGCGCTGCGGTGGCTGCTATCAGCCCGGTGCAGTAATGTCCCTGTCACTTTGCCAAGAAGCGGCTGTTGCAGAAAAGAAATAAATTCTCAATCATTCCACCAAGCAGGACAGGTCTCAGCTTTGGCAGATGGAGGAATGGAAAAGAAATAAATGCTAATCAGACATTTAGAAAAGTAAACACTCCTTATTTGTACCTCAAAAAGAATCATTCTGCTGCTTGATACAAAATGTCTTTAATGAGTATGAGGTTAATACGTGTGGATTTTCTTATATTGAAGATTGAAGGCATAGAGAAGTATTTTTACTATTGCTTCAGGGATAGGGGTTTACTAGTAAATTACTTTGTTTTACACAATAACCTTTTCTTATATTTTAAATTATTACTAAGTTGTCTGCCTGCTTACACCCTCAAAGTCATTAGCATACTTTATACTCACCCTCCCACTAAAAGATGCATTAATTTACAGTATTCACACTGAATTAACTGGGAATGCAGCTGCTTTATACAGCACAAGTACCTGAACTGTCCCAAAGTACATGGGTACTGTTAATCACCATTACTTTGTAATTACACATGCATTAGGGTACGTTATGTACCTCGCTACATCCTAGTCACAGAGCATATCTGCCAAGGTCCTCTCTCTCTGCTTGTCTTGGTCTTGCTGGGATAGAATCCCAGATCAGCCATGGTCTGCAGGCTGTTTGCAGTTTGGAGTCAGCCAAGCCAGCTGGCCTGAGCTGGCTACAGGTGTGTCCATCCCATCAAGGTCATGCTCAGTATAAAGGGGCAAGTTTGATGCTGCATCTCTCTCTTTATCCTTGTCCTTGGAGGGGTTTGCTTGTCATCCTTCTCCTGAGGGCTGCTCAACGTTTGCTGGGCTGAGTATAATTTTGTATACTTTATATTGATATTAGTTTTGCTGTTTCATTAAATGATTTTTTTTTTTTTATTTCATCCTGTGAGTCTCCTCTCTTTTTTCCCCAGTTACCCTTCTCACTTGAGGTGGGGTCCTTAGATGATAGCAACTGCTATAGTTTAGCCCCAGATATGGGCTAAATGTAGATGTTGCTGAAAAGTGTTACCCTAGGAGACAGGAAGACCTTGTCCAAAAATTCTTGCTGTCTAGCAGGTCATACTGTCTCTATCTAAGCTACTGAGTTACCTGTGTCTGGAAATGCTTGTGAGCCCTGAGGCCAATTGGCACAGCCAGCCTCAGGACTTTCCTGGAATGATGCCTCTTGGCAGAGGGCAGAACCTCAGCAGAGAGCATTGCTACAGTGTATTAGGAGGTATGATCATGTTTAAATGCTGGCAAAGGCCATGGACACTTCTTAATTTACAATCCCAGCTGCAGCCAAGGTATCTGCAGTCAAGATGTATAGGAGATATTTCCTATGATATGAGTTGCATAGGTGATGTGTGAAGGTACAAGCATACGCGGAGTTTGAGATTCATTACTTTTACGGACTCGCCTCGGTCATCAGTAAATGTGATGGATTCGGGGCATATCAGACTTGATGCATATGCACTATAGATGCACTTTTAGCCTGAAAATTTCAGATAGTAATATGGTAACCCTAAGAGGAGAGCTGAACCTGTGCAAAGAATTTTTTTAGCTTTTTGATGTTAAAGATGTGCACTTCCTTCTATCATTTGCTATTGTGCTTTTTTTGGAAAGCTCTAAGTGCAAGATGAATATAGTTGCAGATTTTATTCATGATTTCCTCATTATTGTGTTTCCCAGTAGTTTTTGTTATTCAACAGCTTAGGATGTTTGTGCCCTCAAGAGGGAAATGCAGGTGTGGCTTGCTTATATCGTCAGCCTCAGCAATTGCACATCAGTCACCTGAACTTCATTGCAGTATAATTTGGTGGTTTTCCTATCTCTAAACAGTCTGTGCTTGTCAGTTGTACTTCTGAAAGCTAAAACTTACATCACAGAAGGTAGAAAAATGTAGAGCTCTAATAGGAAATTCCTTTTTCTGGTATTTATGAAACATTTTGAAATTTTCATTGTCTTCTGCAATATCTCAATATTGGATTTTTCCCTAGGTAAGAGTATTTATACTGTAAACACTCTCACTTTTTCATTATTTGTCTTCTGCCTCCCAAATGCAGCCTTCCTCCATTTCATCTTCTAACTCTCTGCTTGCAGCTGCTCCCTATCTACTTTCCTTCTCATTTTACTTCCATGACTTGTCTGGTGGTGCTGTGTCTCCTGCACCTGCTGCCTTTGCTCTAATTCTGTTGGTTCCTTGGCGTTCAATTGCTCAACATTTGTTGGCTGCTGACATTTTGATGGAACAATGGAGTGTTTGATCTAAGACAAGTCTTAATTTCCCAATGATGTTTGTCTCCAAAGGGTAATGGAGATCCAGTTTGATGTGTTTAAGATGGTGATTCTTTTATACATCCACAAGTCCAAGGATCCTCTTGAGGGAATCCCATGGGATACAGCCCTGGAGAATAGAAGGGTCCAGGAGACCTGGCCGATTTTCAAGGATGACTTGCTATGAGCTCAAGAAGGCTTGATTTCTTATTTGTAGGAATGGACCAAAGTCAGCAAGAGGTCTGCAAGGATGAACACGGAGCTCTCCTATTTACGAATAGGAACAGGGTGTTGTCACTTTCCTAATTTCATCCTTCCAACATAAAGACTATCTTCTACCCTTATGCTTCTTTTGGACTTTTCACTGTATTCTTGTCTCTGAATAGGACTCCTTAGTATATGACAATACATAAAAACCACATACTAGTTTTGTTTGATTATTGTTTCTGCAGCTTTGGGTCTCCAGAGCTGTCAGATGGAAAAACACCTGGAAAAACTGTGGATGACAAAAAAAATGCCATAACACTAAACTAAAATTTTATTATAATAAAGAAAATATAGCTATTATTATTATAATTTATACATAGTAATAGTATTCGTTATTAGCTATTATTTTTATATTCTGTTGTTCACTACTTAGCTTTTGAATATCCTTCTTCTGTTTGCTTCTTGATTATGAACTGGGGAAAAAAACCAAAGCTGTTTATGCAGTCTCGCAAGTCCCAGCATAATGCTGCTTATTCTTGGCTTCCTGAGATGTGTGAAAGCACGGTCCCACCACTTTCTACTGAAAGAACATTCAGTGAGCAATGAAAAGGAAAGCTTCTATTGATGAATACCCTGTTCATACCATTGCTCTCTTTCCTCAGGACTCTGTTATACGAGTTATATATAGCAATGGAGCTTCTTTCCTGGGTATTAACTGATCCATTAACATTGGTGACCAAGGTTTACATCTAAATTACTGGTTGCAGAGCTGTTGAATATGTACCCTGTCCACATCCCAATTCCATACTAGTAATGCATCAGTCTCATCTCTGTTTTATTTTTTTAAGGAAAACTTGATTTGCAAAAGAGTTGAAACTACCATTTTGGCCTTTGGTCCCCAGTGGGACCTCGGATGAGCAGGATTTCAATATGTGTTTGGTTTAAGAGGTAACTATTGGAAGATCCCATGTGACATTTCTAGTTAAAAAAAAAAATAATCAGTTTGAACACAGTACTGTATCCAAGAGAAGTAAACC
This sequence comes from Megaceryle torquata, assembly GCA_024611175.1. Classification (NCBI taxonomy): domain Eukaryota; kingdom Metazoa; phylum Chordata; class Aves; order Coraciiformes; family Cerylidae; genus Megaceryle; species Megaceryle torquata. Next base: position 40,171 of record JANIJG010016432.1, read on the forward strand.
TGAATAATACTTGTAAAAATGTGTTTGCATAGGATTTTAGTGTTAAAAGTAAAAATCAATCCACAGCTCAGAGATCTGTAAATTCTGGTGAAACTTGCTCCGAAGTAACAAAAAGGCACAGAGCTTTTAAGACTGAATTAATTTAACTTAAAATTTCTTTAGCCATGTAGATGAAATTGACAATAAATCTGAATCTGCCTTTCCTGAAGCATGGCGCTGAATAAGAACCCTCAGTAATTTTTTCCTCTTTTTGAGGTCTTCTCATTGCCTTGGGAAAGGTGACTGGGTTCAATGAAATTATTGGTGAAGGTGAAGATATATAGAGCAATATTTTATTTGGCTAATCCCCTGGTTTTCTCTAGGAATCTAACTCGGACTTCTCAAGTCTATTAAGATATTTGGAATTAGAATTTCAGGATAAAAGTAACTTCTCAATCAGAAATTATCCTTCTGGACTTCTGACCTTGTAAAGAAATATCTAAAAGGCAAGAGGTGTCCTATTAGACTATTGTGTTTTATGCCTTCTCTTCAATAATATTATCTACACACACTTAATATAGCTAATTTAATATATAAAAAAGTGGACAGGCTGTTCTGGGAAGAAAATGCTAATGCTTCATATTTTGTTTGAAATATTTGCCAGGCGATGTTTTCCCATTAATTAACTTTAAATGCATATTGCACTTTGATAGATAATTAACCCTATTTTTAGTTGATTTTTTTGTGAGAATCATACTGAACTTTCAAAAATATAACTTGAATTTCAGGAAACTATGGTTTCACCACTGCTTGTGTACCTACACCATCTGCAAAAAGAAACTGGTATTTCCTCCATGGAAACTGAGTAAGAGAATGTCAAACCAACAGCAATTATTGGTCCAAGGTAGAATTTTCAAACATTGGCTGAGTTAATGTGTTCACCTTCCATGCATGATCATAAAATTTAATAGACTGAGCTTAATGAATTAGTGTATCTTTTGGTGGTGGTAGACAATCCTATTAGATTTAATTTGGAATATAGGGATGGTATTACCTCTTGCTTTAGCTTTTGTGCATCTGCTACAGAAACCCACTAATTGAGGTGTCCATAACTCATGAATAACATTGAAAATTTGGTAAGAAATTCCTGCATAAGTATTTTAAAACTAGAAAAATCTGAAAAGACTCTGAAGGTTCACAAGATCCAAATACTGAAGGTAAAGAAGTGACTTGAACATGGATAATAATAGCTTACTTTTTTTTTGTTGAAGGTGTAACATTCTATTGTTTGGAAGACCAACTGAACAATTTTAAAGCATATATTTTTTTAACAGTGACAGGAAGCTGATAAACGTTGGAGAGGTCTTGAAGTGTCAACTATTGTGGCAGATTCTCTATGATCCACTGCAAATTTCTAAGTCAAGCTTGACAGGACATTTCACTAGACGTTTTCTGCTTCAACAACTACAACTGTAAAGACACAGGTGTCATGAGCAAAACAGCCTCAACTAGGGGAATATTTACTTGATTTAATTTACTGCTAATTAACACCATCTTTATATTCAGGTATTGTGGATGGGAGAACATAAATGAGAAAATGGACTTACGTTACTCATTTTCATCCCTCTTTCCCAGGCTCATCATGATCTGTCAGGGTTGCCCCTGCCCTGGTATGAATAGTCCTGGGCTGCAGTCACTTAAGGTTGTCCCCCCTCTTGTATGAGTCACCTCTGTGTCCCAAAATGTCTCCTCCCCTGTGGCTTCTCCATGCATCTGCCCAAGAGCATCTCCTCATGTGTCCCCTGCCTTTTGTGGCTGCTACTTTTTCTGAAATGCATTTGAGCAGAGACACTGTGCTCCTTCAACATCGAAGTTTTGTCAGGCAATGGATTGCTCACATCAGCTGCAGAGTTGGCTGGATGTAGTGTTACTTGCTCGGGGCAACTCACGACCTTCTTCCATGCAGCCCCCAGCTGCACAAATGCTACCAGTCAGGTTCAATATGACAGGTATTAGATTAGCTTTTAATTTTCATGTCATTGCAGCTCAGGACCACAGGCTTTGTAAGCAAACTATTGTCCTTCCTGTGCCTAGAGTGAGGCAGAGCAGATGCCATTTTCAGGGTTCCCAAACTGCTTGTGTTATGTGGCCCAATGCTTCCTGGTACAACAGAATAAAGTTCTGTTTGGAAGCACCTTGTTTTTTGAACTTATGAAAATTATCTTCAGCTACTTTGTCAGCTTGTTCTGTAATGATGAGAAAGCATGTTCCATCATGTAAAAAAAAAAGTACAAATGTGTGATTTCTCTGAAGCTAAAGACACCCCTTCCTTTTGACTTCAGTCTTTCACTACTTGGACTGATCCCAGAAATTCAGAAACTCTTTGCTCAGTCTTTAAATCTTCACTGTTAAAGTCACTTGTTTAAAAAAAGGTGCCATTTCAGCAAGGCAGTTATGCCAGTATATAACTATAAACATATGTATTTAATTTGATCCTTTTTTATCAGAAAGGCCCTTCTGAAAGCCTAAATGTAAAGAAAAAATTATGCTAAGTTTCTGAAATAAGCTCTTTTGAAATGCAAATGTTGTTACCCTTTTGCAATCAACACTCCTGTTGAGCACCTTTAGGTGTCAAGATTTGGCCTTGAAACACAATCTTTTATTGGATGTTAACAAGCAGAACTATGAGAGCACACTGTGCATGGGAGAATGAAACCTATGAGGGACACTTGTTATTGATGATGTGGGGACCTGATAGATGATTTAATTTGAGAGTGCAAATTCAATGCCTGACCCACATGTCACTACACAGAAGGTTTATGTAATTATCATTAGTCTGTTGTTATTTATCCATGTGTAGATCCTGCTGACTTTTTATTACTTGCTGCTAATGCTGTCATTAAAAATGCATGCCAATTAACATAATTTTAAAAGGAAACATAGAAAAATAAATCAAAGAAATAATTGAAATTTAAAGCAAGATTAGATTTTTTTTCTTCTCAGCACTTACAAAATAGTCTGGATAGACAATGTATGAGGAAAATAGTAGCCAAGCCTGGTAATTCTCTTACCTTTATAGGCAAAGGTTGAAAGATTTTATTTTTGTGCCAAGCAAATCTTGTGCTGTCACCACTCTTCGGGCAGTCAGTTCTTCTTATTCAAAAACCCCAAACCCTAGCACAGATGGCATATCTTGTTGCAGTGTTACAGTTTCAGGCCCTTCATGAATCATTTGAGTAGGTAAAACAGCATCTGTCAATTTTATTATATTGGATTTATTGAAACCAGGAAATTAGTAGCATGTAAGTATGTATTAGTCTCTACTTGGCACTTTATAGCAGTACTCAGTTACTCAAGATGGCCAATTCAGATGTGTTTACTAAAACCTTTAGATATATATTTTATATTTCCTGCTTCATTTGACTGAGAAGGCTTAATGATCACAATCATATGAGCCTCATTTCTTATGAGGGTAAAAGCGCTGACATTTCTTTTTAGATCAGCTTCTCAGAGCCTTATACAGAGCACAGGTTTTGCATGAGCTTCAAGATGAAAATGGGAAGTGGGGAGTGATCTTGGTAGGGTGCTAGAAAATGCTTGTTCTACCCAGGAGAGATCCATTCCCTGGAACTGCTGACAGATCTCCTGCTCTGTCAGGAGGGGGAGTGGGGTCAGTCCCAAGGGGCTCCAAATGTCAGAAATGTTGAAATGAACCCATGGTTGGTGATTGGACTCCTCAGATGAGGCAGTAGGTTGTCTAAGTTTCTTGCCAAAGGACCATATCTATACACAGTTCTTTCAGTAATAATGTTCACTTGCACAATGTCACAGGGCATTTGTTAATACTTTCTTCTGGTTTTGCCCTTGCTTTTGAACAGATGTGAAATCAGACCAAACAAGGTTGCAGGTTTTTTTTGCCAAAACACACTCTTTATTCATCAACAAGAAAACAGATTAAATTTGAGCAAACACTTTGTTACTCTTATACTTACAAACAAGCAGTTTCTACTAAATTCTAGATTACTCATTTCAACAGAGTAAAACAGTAAAGTCTTCTAATACTGAGGTGTGCACTTTGCAGAAGGTGCTACAGGTCCAGCTATCTGCACTCCACTAAAACCTGATCTTTTACCTGGCCCATTAGATCTTGGCCATATCAGAAATAGGCTGTACCTCACCAGAGGTAAAGGCTAAGTCACATTAGAGCTTTGGTTACTGTTCCCTTTCTCTGGTAGCTAAACCTCGTAATGTATTGCAAGCGAAGAGAGAAGTTGGACCTTACATTCATAAACTCTTCAGCCCTTGACCTTTTATTTCTTTTAACACTTCAACTCAGCAGTCCCACCTGAAGAACCTTCCAGCACTTCCATTTTCTTTCCTGGTTTCACTAGGGAAGGTGTCCCAGAACCAAAGCCAAAGCAATCTTTGCACTGGTGGGGAGCAAGCACCTGAAACAGGACCTCAACCATATGGAGCAGAAGTGAAATATGAGATTGATGGAGGTCCCTTGGGCCATAAGGAAAATTAAATGTTGCCACAATGAATGGGGGGTTTTTGTATGCATGTTACTGAATGACTTCATAGGGAGGATTTGTCATGTATTTCAGTGCAAAAAGACATGCAGCGTTGGAAATTGGCTTTTACAAATGTCACTGGAAAAGAAACATTCTGCTCATTTAAGTGGATTCACAAGTTTCTCCTCTAAGTGGAAGCTCCTGTACTTTTTTTTCTCTCCTGTTTTCTCCCTTTCTATTTCTTCTCTTTTTTTTCCTTTTTTTTTTCCTTTTTTTTTTTTTTTTTAATATGTGTTCTGCTAGCAGGACTTAGTAGCAGATAAAGTGATGTTTACTAACATTAGACCCACAATGTTTGTGGAACAACAGTGACATTGGCCAGAGGTGTATAATATGCTGTAGTACACTATCTGATAAAAGTTTTTGTTCTTTTGACAGGAGCATACTCAGGGCTTTGAATCATCATTCTCTTCAGTATGACAGAGGCTAAGACAATGATGGTGATGAGGTGGAGAATGGTCTGTTCCTGCAGTAGCAAAATACTGAAAGTTGGTTGTCTGCAGCTGACGCATTCCCAGTGAGGTGCTCAGGGGAAAAGGGATCCTGTCTGCCAGCCAGGATTTAAGGGCAGGATGCTCAGAAGTTGAATCAGGAGAGAACTGAAATAAGGTAAGGACTGTCAAAGGTTCAATAATTTTTAACATTCCCCTTATATTATTTCTCATGATATGGACCAAATAGCTCCAAAATAATCATATTGATTACAATTAAATTGGGCGTATTTATCATAGAATGCAAAGCATTTATCAGAAGTAGAAGAATGATATTTATATATTGTCATCAGTCAAATGCTAATTAGAACTCTGGTAGCTTCCTATTTCAGAGGTCAAATAAAAAAATCTGTAGCTTGTATGAAATACATTAACTGATAGAGATGCCTGGGAGTTTTAGTGGCTTATCTTTGTGCTTTGTTTTAATTCACAGCTTTAAATAAAGGTCAGAAACAGCAGCTTCATAAGAGAGCTCTATGGGAGTAGCTTTGTGTGTTAATTTATGAAATTATCCATGAATAATTTAGAACAAACATTAGATTTAGGGAAGTGGAGCTTTATCTTCTAATAATAAAATAAAAGAAAAATTAAGAAACAGGTAAGTTTATTTCTTGAACTAGCAAAGCAATTTTCATCTGATGGATTAGTCCTATTTAATCAAAACAGTGAGCAGCTGGATAAATCCGAGCTAGAGGAATATTAGGTCATTTGTTAGCCCTTCAGCCAATTACAGCTACAGCTGCTCTATGGTATCTTTTTCTTCTCATCATTGAGCTGCTTTTTTTTTTTTCCTTGAAAACATTAGATGATGAGCTCTAGATAGATAAAAATGTAGGGCACAGAGATCTTACAGCATCAGGGTGCTGGTGGATAAAATATGGTCCCTCTCTCCACCAGTGGAGAGCATCAGTGAAACTTGTTTGTGGAACTGGAGAGCTGCAGGACCAGGCTCTAGTTATGACTTGACCAGAAGTCAAATGAAATGCCTATTTTCATTCTGCTTAAAGAAATCAATTTTTGTTTGTTTTGTAAAACAAACCACTTGGGTTCTTTTTTTTCTTTTTATCTTTTTTTATTCAGGCTGTGATTATAATGGCAATGTTTGTGCTGGGCAATTTGCTTTTGGTTTTGGTTTGTTGTTGGTTTTTTTTGGGTTTTTTTGTTTGCTTGTTTTGATTTTTATTGGCAAGAAAACCTAGGTGAGAAAATAGCTGGAAACCTTGTTGAAGGTTTTGTGGTGGTACAGAAAGAGAGGCAGAAAACTCCAGAGGAATTTACTCTGACTTTTTAAATTATTTTTCTTTTTCTGCTCCCCAGGACTAGGAAAGAAGCTATTCTTCCTGCAGCTCTTAGTGAGTGTCCTGTGATTCACAAGGTGTTTCAGTACCACAATAGCTGTTACTGACCCCCTGTAGGAAGGATTTCATTTTATATATTATCTCTAATAGCTTGAGATTTTTTTCCCCCCTCCCTACATTTAACTGAGAGTAACTTGCCTAAAAGAGAATTACGTTGATCTTTTCACCTCTAGCTGTAACTAAACATTGGCTGTTCTAGCTCATCTCTCCTTGGGCCACCTTATGAGTACTTGATACTGTCACTCTCAGTATCCTTCCGGATAAGCTGTCTGGCACACATCTGGACAAGTCTGTAATATGTTGGGTGATGGGTCAGCCTCAATGGGTAAGAAAGGTCACAGGAGGCTGGCAGCCAGTCACCAGTGGGGTTCTTCAGGGACTGGTTTTAGGGCTAGTGCTCTTTAATGCTTTCAAAAATGGAATCTAATGTACATTAAGTTTGCAGACAATACATTAGGAGGAGCTGTTGACTCCCTTGGGAGCAGAGTCATATGGAGAGAGTTGGGCACTCATCAACTGTATGAAACTTAACAAGAGCAAGAGCCAGATTCTCCACCTGGTAGGGGGCGGGGAGTAATCCTGGGTTTGTGTAAAAGTGGAGGGATGAGAGGCTGAAGAGCAGCCTTGCAGAAAGAGGTCTCTGTGTTTGGGTTGATGGTAAGTTGAGTATGACAACAATGTGCCCTGGCAGCCTAAAGGGCCAACAGTGTCCTGGAGTGCATCAAGTAGAGCAAAACCAGTGGGTTAATGGAGGTGATCGTCCCGCTCTGCACTGCTCTGGTGCAGTCCCACCTTGAGCACTGTGTACAGTTTTGATGCCTCAATATAAGGAGGATGTCAAACTTAATAGTTTGTCCAGAGTGTGTCTAAATAGTGTGTCCAGAGGAGGGTGACCAAGATGGTGAAAGTTCTCAAGGGTGGGGAGTGGCTGATGCTACTTGGTTGGTTCAGCTTGGAGAAGAGAAGGCTGAGGAGCAGCCTCATCACAATGTGCTGTAGAGGTATTTTGATACCCAGAGCATCCTTTGTCCGAGGTGCTGTCCTTTCTTGGACTTCTAGCTGCAGCCACAGCTCCTCCTCCTGGGCAGCCCTGGCTTGGTTAGCCGTGTTTTGCACTCTCTCACTGTTCCTCTGGTGGCTTGCAGGAGCTACAGGTGCCCGTGAAAGAATGGACTATAGCTTTGCAGCACGCAGCAGGAGTTGGAATTTATGGGATATTTAGGTGGCAAATTATACCTTGCATGTTATTGACCAGTTCTGCCTCGTACGCCAGCTTTGTGCTACGGCGCATCCCCCGGGTTACTCCACATGGTAATAACAGCCTGGGCTCTGCCTTGTACCTGTTAATTTTAAATTATGTTTACACAGTGCATGAATGTGAATCAATTAAAGCTTGACATTCCTATTTCAGGGTAGAAATAGCTGGTCAATATGAGCTGATATTATTGATTGGGGTGTTTACATGTCTGTTATGCAAACCATACAGGTAATGAATATCAATATACAAGAGGCTGCTGAAATGTTTCATACTTAAGAACACGGAGTTTGTTGAATGTGGAAGACAGTCTCCCATGTTGGAAAGCAGCTGTCAATATTTTGGTACAATAGATTCATCTGTAATCTAAAGCATATATAAAAAAATGAAATGTGAAATACTCTGTCTTAAAGGGAAAACATGAACATATGTTTCACAGCACACTTCTGACATGTGGTGTCTCACACTCCAGAGTGACTTTTTTTTTTTAACATAGGATGCAGAGCTGGTGTTACAGCTATGGAGCTCCAGGCAGAAGCAGAGGCACAGTGAAATTTCTTCTAGCTGTACTCTAGAGTCCCACACTGCTACCTCCTCCGATTTCCATGGACCTTCTCCTGCCCTGTCCTCAGTGGTCTGAGATTCCAAGCAGCTGCTCTGGTTCTTGCCTTTGAAACTTGTTCTAATCAGGTATGTGTTCCAAGGAGACAATTAGGATTGGATAATATGTCATTGTTGTAAATTAGGTTTACTAAGCATTCACATCATCTTAATTACAATTTTTGTAAAGGAAGAGAACAAATGTATGTCTGATAAGGGAAAATTAAGATTAATCCTAAGCCAGTTGTTAGCTTTATAACATGGGCCCTGCAGCCTCGGGCTACAGCTGGGCTGTCTTGGGAGCAGACCAGGGATGGAACTGTGACTCTGGAAGCTGTCATATGGCTCCCTCGGACATGACATAGAAGGATTAGCCGATGCCTACTTATTAACAGCAGATTGACTACGCTGACCAGTATGCTGGGGGTCACAGTGGCATAGCCCTGAAATCCACTCTTTGTAACTAATGAAAGCCTCTGGTTTCATTCTCTTAGTCCCCCAGGCTGTGAATATGCCTAGACACAACCTGAGCAAACATGAGCTTACTTCACTGATGCTATAGCCTTACTGGAAGTTACGTAGCCATGTTAATGTGTTGCCAACCTACAGCAACAAAAGAATGTGTTTCTCAGCAAGGTTTATTAGCTTGGGCCCAGCTTTCTGCAGGAATGGATGTCTAGCTTTTATTGAGAGCTTTTCTGCTTCTAGCAAACTTCAACTGTGGGCAGAATAAGATGACAGGACAGAAAATGCCATGTAGGCATAACTGAGTTCCCTGTGGTTTTAAAAACATGATGTTCTTTTAACACATCAATATGAGAGTGACTGACTAAGTTAAAAGGAAGCAAACTCATGACTTGGCTCTCCCTGTTTAGAATGGGATTCCTCCTAGAAAAGCACCTTGGTCTATATTTTACAGTTTGTCATGAACACGCTGTCATTTTTTCTGAAACTAAGTTGTCATTTCATGTTATTGAAATGAACTTCCCTTTGCTTGCAAATGGAGGGGCTAGTACAGTACCAGGACACTGACTTTTTCTTGTATTGATGGCAATATGAGAAGAATAATAATGAAGTGCTATATACAGACACTGACTTTCTCAGCTTACACTGCAAAATAAGAACTACCTGCTCGGGAACAAAAAGCTTTTGTATCCATCCACAAGAGGATGGAACCTTGCCCCTGTGAAGCTGGGGATGCTGATGTTCAGGTTAGTAGTTTCTTGTCTCTTCTGGAATAAATGAAGTTAGGAATGCAGAATGGTGGTGTGACTATCTATTTATAAGACACAAGCACGAATACTGTTCCGGATTGCCTACCTTGGTTATTATTCCTTTCTGGAAGATTAAGGAACAGACATTTGATTTTTTTATTCAGTGTGCTATGATGAACCTGAAGAATATTGGAGAAATTTTGAATTCTCCATTGGCACTACTTTAACTGATTCCCAATAATTTTATATTTAAAATCTGAATTCCACTCTCTTTTCTACTTTCAATCTGTCTCTGAAATACTGTTTGTTTGACCTATGCTATCGCTTTCTGGAAAGATCCTATTGTAGAATTAGTAAATAGAAATACCTTTGCATATCAGGATTATCAACATATTGGATGGGGAGATTTTTATCTTTCTTCAAGGCAGGGTAATTTCTGTTTTTAAAGTTGGTTAGTTTTCTTAAGGGTAAGTTTATTGCTTTTAGACTGAGGTGGTGTTCCAGGTAGAGTCAGACTTACAGTGAGTAGTTACCCTGTACCAAATCTATTACTTTGTTTACCACAGCCAATCTCTTTATCTACATGTAAAAACACTTTCATATGAAGTGGCTGCACTTGAAAGATGTTGGCTGCTTGATGCTGATGGTCCATATTACCTTCATGATCACCCCATTAAACATCCCACAGTGGTTACAGTGGTCTAGGGTATTTTCTTTTTCCAAGAGGTAGCCCTCTGAATACTTTAGGTGACTTCATTAGATAGTAGTGTTAAGTTTTGAGCCACAACTTTGTCAACGCACTAAAATGATAGTGAAGCTTCTGGTAACATTTTTCTAATAATCCTTCCTTCTCCTATTTTTCTGTGACTTGAGTTTGCAGGTGACAATTTAGAAGACCGTATTTGTGAATTTCAAATGATTCTGCAGTTAGCGTGCCATGCGATGTCACCCAAGAGTCTAACAAGAGAGAAGAAAGGTGGCCAGTGGCCTTTGATGTAAATGACAGTAACAAAACCAAACAAACACCCAAAAAACAAACCACAAACCCAACAATAGTGTTCAATTCAGTCTTGTATGCATCTGTTCCTGCACTGGACCAACGGAAAGGAATATTCTACAAAGCGCATAAATTGGCAGTCTCCTTAGGAAAGAGTTCATAAGTCACGTGATCGTACTATGTATAAAGCCACAGTTACGAGGAGCCTCTTTTATTTTTTATTACTTGGCTGAAAATAAAAATGTATACCAGTGTATATCTCTCAATGCTCCTATACTTTGCAGGAGATTCAGAGTTGTAGTTATATAACAAATGCATCAGAGGAGAGCAAATCTATATTTCCACCAATCCTGCTGCTTGGCTGTTCAAGGAAGATGAGCTGTGTTCTTCAAACTGGCAGTTCCCCAAGAGTCAGCACTCGGAAGCTCTGAATAGAAGAAACAGACTTGGATTTTGCATGGTCTATTCCTGTGTTTATCTCATCTCGGTCATGTTTATCTCGTGCAGATTGTGTTGAAGGCAGTTGCTGTTCACGTATGTGTTGCTTTTTCCCCATTATGTATGCAATGTGTGCATGAGCAAAGTTTTGGAGAACAGGTGGGAATGACACAGCCCATGTGTTGCAAGTTTATTCATAGAGTATGGAGCCAAGCAGGAGGACTGCAACAGTCTAATCCAACTTCTTATATAATGCTGTTCTGTACGTGCATAAAATAGTTTGAGGGGAAACATCCTATTGTGATTAAAAATAATATTTCCTTATCTATGTTAATCAGTAGCCCTCAGTAATGAGGACCTTCTTTATATGAGATAATAAACTGTGTTGAAGCAAGAGGGTGGTAGGGTGTTGAATTTTAAAACGTACCCTCCCCATGGGTGTCTGGAATTGTCTCGGGTCTCGTGCATCTCTCCTTGAACACGTGCTCTTTGTAGTCTGTGCGACTGAAAGTCTATCTTTTGAATTTCTTGCCATTTTGTTTTCACTTTCTTCATCTCTCTTGTAATAGGCATCTTACATTTTACTTACTGTCACATTTTCTTTCACAATCTGAGCTGACGATCCAGTCTTTGTTCCTCCAATGATTTGGCTTCTGCTTCTAATTTTCAGCTGTAATTCTGTTCCCTTTCTCTGTTCTTTATGTCCAGCCTCTGTTATTCTCCCCTCTGTTTTTCCCCCTAGCTTTAGTTTTTTACATCAGAGGAAAAAATTGTCTTCTGTATCTGTATTTCTTTAAATAGTCCACAGTTTTGGCCACTTCCACGTGCCTCACTCTTTCAGTGATACAACTTTTTTGTAGGCGTCTCTAATTCCTCTTCTGGTAATGAATTCTCTTGCATTTGCAGATAAGCATTTTAGGATCCAGCCCTACAGATGATTATGCAGGTAATGTGGACCACCAACATAAGCCCATAGGAACTATATTGTTGAAGCAGCCAATGCCTTTCAAGTGCAGCCTCTTCATATAGCAAGCCCTGGTTTTATATGCAGATAAAACCAGTTTTGGTTAACGGCCTCACTAGTCAATTCTGCCTCTGACAAATCTGGGAGGGGGAACTGCCTCATCTGGCTTTCTCGTCTCTTTCTCTCTGCTTTCTGTGTTCCTGAACCTACTGACTGAAATCTTTCCCAAACTTTCCTCCACCTCTCAGCAGTGGTACCTGATTTTAACCCACTTGCTAAGCTGGAGACTGCCCTTGTTCTCAAAGTGCAATAAGCAATTCTCACCCTGGAGCTCTCCATCTCCAGTTTTCATGGGTGTTGTGCAATCAGTATTTTGAAATAATTTACTTCACTTTTCTTGATTTTTTTTCTTTTTTCATTTTTTTTTTTAACTTTTATTTCTTTCTCTGTGCTCATGCAGGAGGGACAGGCCTATTCAGCACCGTGAGCTGATAAACAGCCATTGCATTTGTTTGCTACAGGTTGTGGAGAGCTTAAAACCTATTCAAAATTTCTCCCAGAAGACACTCAAAATTAAGAGTAAAGTGTGTCCAAAAAAGGGACGCTTCTTGTGACTGTTCTTTCCTCCCAAGCAATACAGAGCACTGAGTGTAGTTTCTCCCCTAGAAGGAATTAAGAAAGCATCCTGCCCACTGGATGTGTTTGTGAAGGAGTATCCTGAAACCTTTCTGGTACCAGGGAGCTGGGGTCAGCCACTAGAAGGCAACGTGATCCCACAAACAGCCAGAGGTAATATTCCCTTGAAGCTACTTAAGCTGAAACCTGCACTTCTGCTCAATAAAATCACTTTTGTCACTTGTTTGTAAAAATGCAGCATTTTACTTCAGCACTGATTGCAGCCATGGCATTTGAAAGGCAGGGCCTGAGCAGGAATGGTGGCCACTGCTGGCATGCAGGCATTTCAGTCCTGTGCTTTCACAGCATTTACTGTATTTATAATCAGCTGTGTTTGCAAAGCAGGCTGATGGCAATTTATTGGAAACTAGTTAAATGCAGATAATAAGTCTCTTGGTGTTCATTACTGGCTTCTTAAACCTGAAGCTCTCTGTGACTGTGAAGGGAATTTGCTGTGCCAGGTTGCTTTTGTGGACTGTATTAGCAGTAAATAACTTGTCCCTGTCAGGAATTTAATGTTTCCAAAGCATAGTTAATATATCCCTGTGTCTGGATGGGTATGTGACTACAAAATAGATGCAGTGCTCCTGTTTCACCTTTTCCTTTTCATCTCTGTTGTAACTGAGAGACCCAACAGATGGTCCTTTCTGCGCCTGTTTATTAAAACCAGTGTAAGTGCTGCTGCAAAGTATTTTCTGCTTTTTAATTTTCAAGAAAATATGCAAATGGAGGAAATCTTGTTCTGTGAATCAAAAGCATGAAGCCTAATCAACATGCTGCTCTGCTTTCAGAGTGATACCCCAACGATGTCCTATACAGCTTTTAAATGGACCATCTTGATCTTTTGTCGCTTGTTTTTGGAAGGGTTATTTTGTTTGACTTTTTTCCCCCCTGGTGTTCACCTGGAATTTCCACTCTCTTTGCTGTAATCATTTTGCCTCTTTCAGTGGCTTTTGACTTGTATATGAATAACAAGGACCTTTGTATTTATTACTTTTTACTCGGGATTCAGGAGCAGCCCCTTTGGGCACTTGCTGGAGGCTGGAAGGGATACCCCAGTGTCACTCAGAGCACATCTTGTTCAACTGCATGAAGGGGAGGGAAGAAAAACCAACAGAGGGGAAGTATCCTGGCAGCAGGGAGGTAACTCCTCCTCCTCACTACTTCTGGTTTGGTAAGTTTGTGGACCCAGGCAAGTGTATTTACTGTAGAATTTATTAAGATGCCAAGATTTAATTAAAGCTGATAGAAAGGGGAATGATAAAATAGTCACTTATGGCTTTGAGAGTACAAGCTCACCTGTTACAAGTCAGGATATGTGGTTCTCAGGTTTTTATCAATCAAAACCCAGGCTTTTTAAACAGCTTTGCTCCTTGAGGAACAAAAAGCCTTGTCCTGTACCAAGTTTTTTGATACTCAGAAACAGCTCAGAACTGTTCCATGCTATATCAAAGCAGTCCACAAGGAACAGGCACTCGGCCATTGTGCCATAGTAATTTTTTCTCATCATCATTGTGCCTGTATGTCTAGTGAGGGGGTTTGTATATGTGGATGTGTGTATGATGAGAATCATCCAGAAAACAAATCTAACTGGGGAGATTTCACATCCTTCAGCTCAGTAAAGTACTCCCAAGAGAAGGGCAGGACAGACCTCTGCAGCCGAAGGACAAATCAATACTGATAGACTGGTACTAATCCCTGAGGCGAGGCCGCTGTGCGGGGGATGGCAGAGCTGCCCCTGCCTGGCCAGGAGCCGGGTCAGGGTTTTTCTCAGGCAGGTGCAGAACCTGTTGTTTATTTAACAAGGTTGGTGGCAGCTGCTGCCACCGCTTCATAACAATTAAAGAATGTGCTGTTCAGTAGGAGGTTGCCAGGTGCTGGCTGTCCTATATGCTATGACAAGCAGGGCAAAATTTCATGTAAACACCTGCCAGCATCCCAGGCAAACCTGTACTAACAGGCTATTATGTACCTGCCATTAAGCCATTTGTGGGTTTAGCTGACAGCAACATGTGCACACCAGCTATCACAGCAAGGGCTCGAAGAGATAAGATATGCCAGTGTTTCCTTACCAGCAGATGTGAGGCCAGGATGTTTGAGAAACTCCAACAACCACATCAGACTTTACCCTCTCAAATAGGCAGGGCCCAGTCCTTCAGTGGGGTGAACTGGTGCTGTGCTGCTGATGGCAGGAGAGAGGCACAATGTACATACGTGTCAGAGCTCTAATATGGACCGGTCCTGCCAAGCACCACCTAATGTTTCAGCACAGATTTGTTTTTGTTGGGAACCTGAGTTTTGGATGGGCTTTCTTTCCTCCACATACCCAGCAGGCAGGCTTATATGTTACCCAAGTGCATATATGATCTGTGCTCTGTCAACTGAGGTTGGTACTAGTACTGTCATTAGTCACAATTTTCCCCCTGAAAAGAACAGATGCTAGTACTGAAAAAAATCAGATTTTTCAAATATTTAAAAGCATATCTTACAATGATTCATACACTCCTCAGAATGCATATGATGAATTCTGTTATTTCAGTGCTTGAAACACCCAGGATACTCTGCCGTTGTCATCCTCTGAGAGTATAACTCGAGGGAAGAGGCCAAAGAGAGCTACAGGCTGTTCCTTCTCAGCCAGAGATCGGTAATAGTGTCTCAGAGCTCCTCTACACGATGTCTGGGGCTAATAACCCTCGAGGGACCACAGCCCAGCCAGATACGGCTGGATCCCAGCATCAGTGTGGCCCCTGTCCTCAGCACAGGGGTGATGCTGGAGGAGCAGGCAGGAGGGCTGGGCACTGGTAGCACTGGGTCTGCAGGAAAGCACCCTACACTGGGAAGCCTCTCTGTCTGCAGCTCACAGAAATACAGCAAGTAATACAACAGTCTTAACATGAGGAGGGGGAACCAATACATAGAAAGCTTTTCAATTGATTGCTGGACATTAGACCATAGGAGTTTATTTCCCTGTGTGCTTAAGCACATAAATGGGTGATCCACTTTATGAAGCCCGAGACAGTCGGGCTTCATAAAGCAGATTCAACAGCAGATTGCTGTTCTGAATTGAGTTTTGTTTTGAAAGGAAAAGCAAAAATCTTACTCGGAACATGTTTGTGGCAACAGTCAATTAAATGGCTGACCTTACTGAATTCAATGGCAGTGACAGCGCCGCAGCACAGCAACCTGTCCCTTCCTGCTCCCACTGCTGTCTGCAGCTCTGTGCACTCTGGCCACGTCTCAAGTTGAGGCAGAGGGACTGTGTGCTCATGCCTGTTAGTAGGGGTAACGATGCATTTGGGCCTGTTCAAGTGAATGATAGAAATTCACAAATGTGAGAGACAAAGTTAGAGATTCCTTTTGTTTTGCAACAAGACAATCCCAGTACTACTAGGAGACGAGTATCCCAGGAGTAACTTAGCCACATTCCTTCAAGGGGAAGAGAGGAATTCTTATCCAGACTCACTTTCTGTGTACTATATATGTTTGCAACAGCAATTATTATATATGATTTTTTTCCTTATTGAAAGGAAAACCTGCAGTCTCTTGCCCCCTGCAGTTTTTAGTGAATACTGTACATAAATGATTTATTCTTTCTTTAAGGAGGGCTTTGCTGTGCACAGCATCTGTCATTGTGGGATTTCCCCCTCCCCCTCTTGCAGAAATGTAGCTGGAAGCAGTTTGACTCAATCTGAGCACAATTCAAAGTTGGTTGTATTAATTCAATCAAGCTTCATCTGCTCTTTAACATTCTCTTTCATCTAGTGAGGACCTTCATTAATATGCACCATTTGTGATTAAGGTAGCACTTAGAGGACCATCACAGGATAATGTACAGTTACTACACTTCAGAAATACTGCTCTGACATTCAACCATGAAATTCAGATTTCTAGAGTTTAAAAAAAAAAACAAAACAAAACAACAAAAACCAAACACACACACACACAAAAAAACCAAAAACCAACCAACAAAAAAACCCCAACAAACAACAAAAAAACCAAAACAAAAAAACGAACAAAACAAAAAAAGAAAACCAACTTAAAATAAAGGCTTTAAAAAATCACATTTTATTTTCAGTCAAGAAAAGCAATGCTAATAATTGCCATCTTGCACACTATCTCTTCATTTGTGGCAGGGAGATGGCCAATGAGACAAGATTTCACCTGAAAGATGGATCAACTAAATTAAGACAGATGAGGAAAAGTCTAACCTATGAAGAGTCAATAGCTCAGTGTGGTGCTAAGGTCCATTGCTGTTAGCACTTCTTAAGGGGAGGAATAACTATTACACCAGGTACCACCTAGTAGTAACTGTTAGCAAATTCTGTGAACAGTGACTTTCTCTTTTATTTTTTAAACAAAGTTCAAAGAAGCATTCTGAAATAGAGCCATCAGGTGAACTTCTGTGTAAAGGCCAAATAAATGCAGTTGCTGGCATGAGATAAAAGACAAAAATAAAATAGGTAACAGAGGAGCTTTGGGAGGAGATGATGTATCAAAGCAAAGAATTACAGAGGTCGATGAGGGAGAAGATTAAAGTAGAATAAGAAGAGTAATTGGATGGGGTCTCAAGTGAAAGCTGTTGGAGGGTAAATGTATTGCTGAGAAGGAAGTCTTTGGATCATTAAATACACCTAATGGAGTTGTGCCTTTTCTGATGGTCAAAACTGCTCCCACTGAAGTGAGTACAAAGATTTCAGCAGATGCAAAACTGAGCCTACAAAGCCTCAGCAACATCGCCATTGGAAATGGCAACTGTCACCTGCTGATCACAAAGAAGAGCTGGAAATCAGTTACCAACACAAGGCACACTCAGCTCAGCTGTGCATGGCTCATGGAAGCCTCTTTCAGACATCCCATGGCCAGAGGACCTGGAGCCAACCACAAGGTGTTGGAATTCCAGTGGGACCATGAGGAGGTACGTAGGGCAGCTCATCGCAAGCATGCAAAATACTTCGGTGTATGATCATTATCTGGGTGTCTTAGAGAGAGAGACATCAAAAAGAATGGGAAGATAGGAGGCTTATCAGCACATCAAAGTGGAATTGGCTGCTAATATGTCTGCACTGAGGTTGAAAGCATGATCTTTACTGAGCAGAATACAGAAAATCTAAATTTATTTCAGCCTAAAAGTAATGATATTTGTTTCAGTTATTTAGCAATACAGTTCTATGGCTTGTGGAGGCCAAAGTGAAGGATCAGGGCTGGGATGTGGGAACACGTTTGTCAGAGTGGAGTTTTCAGGAATGTGGTGGCATGAGCTGCAGTTGAACCAAAAAGCCAACGAAGAAGGAATTTCATACGAGGATGTTAGTTTTCTGCCCACTGTGTTTATAAAGGATAGCTCTGGCTTTTTCCTCTCTAAAGAGAATGGCCCATGCCCTCTGTTGGAGGGTGGATGGCTGCAGGGGTGGAAGTGGTAGCTCTGAACTCCCAAGAAAGTTGAGACCTTACCTGTCCAGCAGGAGTATTAAAACATACTGGGTGGATGGACAATTCCAGGATACTCTCCTAGAGAGGAAATGAAAGCAAACCAAAAATGACTGAGACAGAGATTATCTGTAATCAACAGAGAAAAGTTGGGTTCAGCTGGGACTTTGAAGGTCCATGCTGAACTACAGGTTAAATGCCTTCTCCTGCAGGTGGACAGTCGTGAGGAGCCTGACTTCTCTCACCGGTGCTGGTGAGAGGTGGGCTGGAGGCAGACTTTGTGCTGCATGTGTACTCAACGGTGCATTGGGCTGGAAACCATTTACAGGGGCCTTTGTGGCTGAGAGGCTAGGAGAAAGGAGGGAAAGTGAAACAGATGTAGCATGAGAAGTAGAAAAAGAAAGATGTTGAAAGTTGGGGAAGAATAAAAAGTGAAGTGGGAGCTATGGCTGCAGTATCTCTTCTTAGACCTTATGGGCCACTTGGAACTGGGAATTACTTTCCCTGCTCTTAACCCCAAATGTCTGTGTTTGTGCAAAGTACCATTTATGGTGAAATTCCATAAACTTTATAAAAATAGCATAATTTGCATATCACATCTGCATTATATTGCATACCAATCCCATGTAGCTTCTCCTGCATTTAAAATTTTTGGATAGGTTACATTTATAAGCAAATATTGAACATTTAGTAACTACTAGCTTCTATAAAAGCCCCATTTAATGGCAGGACCATGTACTATTTGCTCATGGCAGGAATATCAGCAAATGCTTGTGGGCTGTGCAGAAATAGTAGAAGGCATCAGGAAAAGTTTTCAGGGGGAAAACTGGATACTGGTTTTAGGGGCTTCAAAAAGCATGTTTTGGAAGCAGACAATGCTTGGTGTTGAATCAGAAAATTATGGTATCACCAGGCTCTTTGCTTCAAAAGCTACAGGATGAGGGCAGTAGGAGTCAGGTTTAAGGAATCGCTTTCTGCAGGAAAAGGGAGTTTCACTCTTGAAGGGGAGTCAGGGAGTGGAGTAGGGTAATGAAGACTTATTTGTGCTTTTGAGGATGATGACCAGCCCAGAGGGGAAATTAATACACTCACAGATTTTTGTGTGGAGACAGTGTACCACTGGCCTGAGGGGTAGAAGGGAGCTCTGGGTGGTAGGTGGGACTTGATTAAGAGTTGTGTGTTCTTGGTGATAGAAGAACTTAATATGTTGAATTTATTCAAATAGATTTTTGTTTGAATTTTGCAGTACTGCTGAAAGCAACATCCACTCATGGGGTTGCTGTCTGCTGCAGAAAAGAGAGCAGCTTGTTGAATTGTATGGTTACCCAATTATCTCAGGTAGGACTGGGCAGTTCCTCCATGAATTACACCATTTCCCACTCAGAACTGGGGCAAATGAGAGATAGCAAAGGATGCTCTGATGAAAAGTGTAGACGTACCTTTACTCTCACTTCTCCTCCCCTGTCATCTTTGCCAGTTCCCCTCTCATCTGTTTTACTCCCTCTGTTGTCTCTATCTCAGGTGTCACACACAAAGCCTGAGCTGCTTCAGTAGAATAAGAAGGGAGTGGAATAACAATGGGTTTGAAGACAAAGAAAAAAAAAAATCTTCAATTCAAGTGCCATATTTGTTGTCCTCTGTGGTGTTCTTGTTCAGAGAAATTAACTGTACAATCCCATAATTAATTCCTTTTTCTTGCAGTTACATCAATTAGCATATAACACAGATAAAGCAAAGAGGCAGTGGTTGGTATTTTGCCTTCAGCAGCCGGCAGTGCAATATGTTAAGCCATCAAATTGTCTGTGCTGCAGATCATTTCTCCCTTTGAAAGAAGAAGTGCCCACCATTAAGGCACTAGCAAAGAAAAATGAGCCAAAAGTTTAAGGCACAGGGGCAGTGCTTCAAATGTACATTTTATGCTGCTAAGGAGATCCACAGTACTGTGACCAAAATCCCATTAAATGGAACGCTTTCTATTTAAATTTTCCCGTGACATGTTTCTGGTATTACTGTACCGGGGAGGCACGTAACTGTCAGGCTGAAAGGCTGCTGCTCTTCCCTTCCTCGAATGGCTCTGGGATTCAGGCTGTCAATTCCAGTCCAGGATGTCAGGCTAAGTGCTCCATTTCTGGGCTGAACGACACCTCACCTCCGACTGCTGCTGAACCCTTAACTTGTGCACCTTACCCAGCGAGACATTAGCAATCCCCCTTTGGGCATTTGAGGTGTGCTGTGGCTTCTGACCTGTACGGGCAGGAGTTTCTCACCACACAGGGCAGCAAACTGCAGTGAGTTACAATTAAAGACAGTGTTCACACACTACTAACATCTGACACTATCTGAAATACCACACTTAGCTTTTTTTTTTTTTCCAAGGACTGATCCCAGCATCTTGGATACACTTAATGCTGGCTTATATTAAACGCTTGTTGTTAAAGGCTTTTAGTAATCCCAAGTGCAGTGTATACAGAGTGCAGGAGCTGGTTCAGAGCAGCAGAGAAACAGATGCTTAACTGAATCTTAATAGACTGTCATCCCAAGCTCCCCAAATGTTGATGATGTTAGAAACAATAGTATAAGAAAAAAAGCAATGTAAATTATAAGCTCAAGTCTAGGAGTCTCACTTTGTGCACTGACAGGCTAAAATATTTCTTCTTTATTTACATTCTGTATAGAAAGGGCAGCCTTTTTTGCTCCCAGTTCAAACACTTTGGTGCAACCATCATTTCTACAATGTGGATGGCTATAGCACTGTTTTCATATTTACTTAGCTTGTAAACTATGTAGAAAACTCATAATCTGCAATTCCTTCTAGAAACAGTTAGCAGTAGCCAGTAGATCAACCAGAGTTGTTGGTTTAGGCAGGAATAATTTTCATTTTTGCATGTTTTTGTTTATTCATGTCTTTTACTAGATAGTGAATTTTTCTTTTTGTCATGGCTTGATGAGATGCCTCAGCCTTGGTTTTCTTGCTTCATCCTAGCACAACAGCAATCATGAAATAGGGAATAACATTCAGGTAACTATTCAGTGTCCATCAATCTAAAGTGATTTTACTCCCTTCCTGCAGCTTACAGTGGACATCACAGTTACTGGCAACACTGGTCCTTGAAGGTCTCAGAAAGGACACAAAGACCTGAATCATCAGGAAAGTACTATCTCCAAGGCATCTGAGGTCCTGTATCAGTCCTTAGCCACACTTGGCTGTGTAGAAAACTGAATTCATGCTCATCTCTTCTGTGGATGAACAGGACTCTAGCATCCTTCCTAACGCTTGCTATGTGAGAAGTAACCTCAGTTAAAAGCCCTCAAACCCCTAATCCCAGATAAGGTAAGAGAAATAAGACATTTAAAGGGAAAGACATGTTAAAATATGGTATTTGTCAGGTAACTGAGTCCTTACTTGGTTACAAATAATTTTAAATAATTTTCCTAGTGAGCATTGCTGTTTATCAAAGCTCTCTTTTGTTTAAGCAAGGGCTTGCTGCCTCACAGCCTGTCTGCTTGGTCCTGCAGTGCAGCCATTATGCTGCATTTGTGACACAACAGTAATTACTGTGCCAAACCCAACCAGCTGCTGTTTAAAAACGACACACACACACCCAAAACCACTGGATTGTGCCTAACAGTGCAGAATTAGATGGTAGAGGATAGGGAAGCTTTATTCAAGAGCTAATGTTCACTGAACTAGCAGGGACACTGGAAATGAATGGCAGAGTAAGTAGCACGTTGAATAAATGTCTCCTC
Organism: Megaceryle torquata; assembly: GCA_024611175.1. Taxonomy (NCBI): domain Eukaryota; kingdom Metazoa; phylum Chordata; class Aves; order Coraciiformes; family Cerylidae; genus Megaceryle; species Megaceryle torquata. The sequence continues at coordinate 61,890 of JANIJG010016432.1, forward strand.
CAAGTTTGGTCCATTGTAAGAGCCCTTCTCAATGTACAGTGTTGCCACAGTATAAGGCACACAGAGAGCCAAATGCTCACTTAGCGGGAACAAAAGCTTGTCTCCCGCTGTTGCTTAATGCTGTAACTTTTATTAGCAGCAAGTGACAGCAGTTTAGCCTCCTTTCCTTTTTCTAGATGATTACATTCTTAAGCCGATTGACTGTGTTGACTAAAGGCAGCTGTTGATCCACACTCTTTCCTCTTACACACACAATGGCACACGAAGAAAAGAAACGTCAGATTTTGTGTGTTCAGGATAAGCTTAAGATTTTGATTGCCTGAACAGAGGGTGAAAAATTGGTTGCTGTATCAGTGGCCTGGGATCCCTAAGGGCACAGTTTCCACATGCTTAGCAAAAGCTGATGGGGCTGCTCTGAGTTTGGGAACCCAGAACCTCCTAAGGAGCCTCCCTCCTAAGGTCCCTTTCACTACCCTCTTGCCCCAGACACAGGAGGAAGGGTGGGGAAGGGGAGCACAGCAATAGTATGGATGACTTTGGGCCACTAAGTGACTAACATTTCAAAGGGAAAGCCCTACCAAGAAGAGGAAGGATTAGTAAATCAAATATAAATGCAGCCTGCAGTCTTTATATGGAGTTAAACATAGATGTGTAAATAGAATTTGTTTCCTTTTCTTTTTCATAGTAGTTGTTAATGCCTAAATCTGTTCCCACCTCCAAGTCCAGGCAGGTGCTTTGCTCCACTCTCAGAAGACCTTCTGGACATCCAAAGAGGCATCTGTCTTTTTTTGCTAAGGCTTCGAGATGGAATGCCAGTGCACGGGGTTGTGGATGGTGGTGAATGGTCAGTTTGAACTCACAGGCCATCCTTTGAGCTTGTCAATAGCACTAACACAGGGGATGGCTTTGGGAAAGGATTCCTCAAAGCTGCAAAACAGCTGAAAAGCTGGTTCTTGGAGAGGTATTCCCTTTTAAGTAACTTGTCTGTGTAAACTGACACAAAATTTTGCCTGGGTGGAAAGAGGAGTGGAAGTGGTGTTGTAGCTGTAATTACCCAATGAAGCTTTTTTAGAGGAAAAACTTGTCTTAGATATCACCTTATCTAGTGTAAATTAATGGAAAAAACCCAGCCTCCTTCTGCAAAGGTTTAGAAGACAAATTTACTGTCTCAGTGTTTGTTGTCTGCTATGCACAGTAAATACATTAGTTAAAGGTCTTAGGAGGGGTTGATCTAACAAGGGCTCCTACCACTGTCTTATCTCAGGTGAGAGGCAATTAGCTGCTGAAAGGAATATCCAAGAGCATGTCCTCATTTGCAAAAAGAAAATACAAGTGAAGAAGGTGTGTTTTTTGTGGTTGGTTGGTTTATTTTCTTGTGCACAAACCAGTGAGGTGACATGGCTGCAGTAAAAGGGGATTTAACCACAAAACAGATCTGTACTTTCCTCCTGACAAACCTGTGGCATGTCTGCTTAGGAGCTTCTCTAGCTAATATGAAAACACACACTGAAAAACCGTTCCAGATGAAATCCAGCTGAATGGAGCCAAACTACAATTGCAGCTTTTAAAAGGATGGTCATATGGGAAAAAAAATTTTGACATCTCAAACTGGAGTTTTCAAAAATGGTTAAAGGAAAAGGTACTTTTCCTATTGGGGAAACTGTGCCATCTGTTCTACTGCTTTGGAAGTTGCAATAGGAAAAAGGTCCTTTTGTTGTATTCCTTCTTCCTAGAAAGAAAGAACAAACAAGAAATAAGAAAAGATGGCATTCTTAGTATCTTTTGCTCTTCTCTCCTCTACATAAACTTAAGCTCCTGTTCGTTTTTATGTGACATAAGATGACACATGCGGCTGAAGCATTGGCCAGACATACTGCTTGTAAACTGCTGGAAAAGCTTCTTGATTCTGCCATTCTGCAGTGTGAAAATGGATTTATGCACAGTGGAAGAACTTAACAGGGATGACAATTTGATAACTGACATTGTTACAGTAATTTAATAAGTGGAGAAAACCTAGAGTAGATCTCAAAAGCTTGAGTAGACATAGATAATAGCTCACTGGTAAAGCATATCCTGAGGAATGAAAGTGTTGCCAGTGAGCTGTCAAATAGGGAAATTCTATTCAATAATGAAACAAGACACATTAGGGAAGCAGGTGGCTTTCAAGGTGGTAACAGAAATGTGACTGTGGGTCTGAGTTGGAATAAAATGGTTGAAATGATCAGAGTCCAATGGAGTTAGTTCTGAGGAATGGAAAGGTGCTTGATTTTTGTGAGCATGACAAAAAGTTGCTCGTTTTAGAAACAGTTCTGAAAATTCTGCATCCATTGATGGAGTGGTATCGTAAATTGTGGTATTTTAATTTCAACCCACCACTGCCTCATTTTAGTTCATACAAATCTGTTTTCTGTATTTGTTCATATAAGTATTTTTGCCCCAACAAAGGACAGATGATAAAACCCAAAAAAACCCCACCAAAAACAAGCAAACAAACAAAACCCCCCCCAAAGACAAACTAACACCCCTATGAACACAAGGATACAAAAGCGTTTAAAGCTCAGTTCTACTGCTTCCCTTCACAGCACCTTCACTCCCTCCCTGGTGTCTTCAGAATAGTCCATCAACTGTTACATTACCTCAATTAAAAGAAATTCAATCCTAGCTACAGCAGCCCATGTAGAATACATCTGTTACAGCTGCTGCTCAGGGATGAGCTATTCTTTTATAAAAACCAAGGATAAGCCAGCAGCCACCCTTTCCAGGTAGGGACAGTGTCTTTTAGATGATCACTCTGCTCTCTGGACTAGGACAAACCAGAAATGAATTACACCTTCAACTGAAGCTCAAACCCAAAATAAAGGGGCTCTTGTAGGCTCCAGAGCAGAGCATGCAATGCTTACTTGGGCCACATGGAGCTGGGGTGCACCTGCCCCTTGCAGCTACTGTGGTGTTTGAGTGTGCCATCTTCCTTTCCTGCTCACCTGTTTCTAAGCAGCAGTGCTGGTGCTGCCCATGTGAACATACCTACCTCACTCTTTGCTTCAATGTGAAACAAAAATCCCAGCGGAGACAGAAACATCTATTTCATTGTTCAGGAAGAGCTGCATCTATTTATTTGGGTTATTTCTACCAGTAGGTGTCATGATACTGCAACCTGTGAAAATTCTTGGTGCAGCAGGAGATAAAGTGGTTAAATAAACAGTAATGATTATGGATTTTTGTTTAAATTAGGTGAAGTCGGTGGTTAAAAGGGTGGTTAATTTTGCTAGATGCTACCACAGAGACATTAGTCTCCTTGGTTTGGGTGCACTGCAAATTAAAACCTCTGTTATACTCTCAAAAAATTTCCTTTTCACGCCTATGTAATATACTTGTTTCCCTTGTGTGGAGATGGAGCCTGCCCTTCAGTGGGACACACTAATACTGGGGTGGGTAGGTGACTGAGGAGTGACATCCTCTGAAGACATTCCTGATAACCTCTCCTTTGAAGAAAGAGCTTCAAAATGACCACCACCCACATTTGCTTCATCTCAGAGCAGTCCGCTTAGATGATTTTTGTCCCCCTCAGACTCACCAACTATGCAACCAGAGGCCCTTCAGCACCTCTGACTTGGGGGGACTGTCACTTGAGTGTTGGATGCACCAGAACCCTGCTATCAGCACTGCCCTCTGCAGAACAGAATCAACCCCACTTAATTGCTAATAAAACTTCTTTAGTTTGATGAGCGTGGGCTTTATGCAGCACACCTTGACTGCGGCGTAATGGCAGTCTTGCAGGAAATGAGACAAGGTTATTTTGGTGTCTCTAAATGCTCTGGGGAGAAGGCTGGAATCTGGTGAATTCCTACCATTAGTACACTCCAAATACACTTTGGGAAAAGAGAAGGCAAGTGACACAGAGCCAGTCGTGGCACTACTAACCTTAGATCCTGTTCCCAATTACCCCAGTGGGTGGCAGAGAGAAAAACAGCCACCCTCTTCAGGGGACCTTCTGGGGATTGGTTTTCAAAACTGCTGCTACTCGGAAGCTTGCAGAAACACAGGTTAGGTTGTTTGGTGCCAGACTGAGACAATTTTTCCCTTGTCTTTACAGTGAAATATTCATGAGTAGGAGCTACCACAGTGTACCTGCTTGTCACGAATGATAACCACTCCAGAACATTTTACCCTGTATTAGTGTTCATGATGAGTTGGCTACTCAGGAACTACATTTTACTAGTGAACATTAGCAGATTAGCTAGTGGATGAACAGAGACTCTCTGGCACCTAAAGCAAATGCTTACCCTTTTAGAATTGGAGGAGAATCAGTCCCTAATGAAAGAACTTTTACATAAATCTTAGACCTGAGCTTTCTAGCCAGCAATAGTAGTTGGTAGAGGCCTCCCAGCTCAGCTGTGATCACCAGAATAGCTATTAAAATAAGAGACACATAACCAACTCTGCACTTCATCCAGGTAAGTGATGTGACTGTTTTACCTGACTAGCTTACTGGTTTAGTTGTACTGAACTCACACGTTGTCACCAGGCACCCTGCTCACAAGGTGTGCCAAAGCCTGAAGCAGGTAAAGCTGTGGCTTAGGTAGCCTCCCCCTCTATTACACTCTTGTGAGACCCCACCCAGAGTACAGCATCCAGTTCTGGAGCCCCTATTACAAGAAAGATATGGATGTGCTGGAACACGTCTGAAGAAGGGCCACAAAGATGATCAAAGGGCTGGAGCTCCTCTCCCGTGAAGACAGACTGAGAGAGTTGGGGTGGTTCAATCTGGAAAAGAGAAGGCTCCGAGGAGACCTTATTGGGCCCTCCAGTATCTTACGGGGCTACAAGAAAGCTGGGGAGGGACTTTTTAGGATGTTGGGTAGTGGCAGGACTGGAGGGAATGGATTAAAACTAGAGGTGGGTAGACTCAGGTTAGACATTAGGAAGAAGGGTGGCGAGACACTGGAACAGGTTGCCCAGAGAGGTGGTGGAAGCCCCATTCCTAGAAGTTTTTAAGGCCAAGCTGGATGGGGCTCTGAGCAACCTGCTCTAGTGGGAGGTGTCCCTGCCATTGGCAGGGGGTTTGGAACCAGATGATCTTTAAGGTCCCTTCCAACCCTGACAAGTCTATGATTCTATGATCTGCTGTGCTTCAACTGTAGGTAAGTCTTTATAATAGTTCACTAATAAAAAATTAGTGACCAAAATACTGACAAGTAGAGTAAACTGTGCCCACTCAAAATGTGCCGAGTTGAGTCTCGACTCAAGTAACTTAACATGAACAGGTCTGGATCTGCAGAGTGCTTTCAGGGCTTGGTGCTCATCAGGGCACCTAATGCCTACTGATTTCTTTCATTGTATTGTGTCATTCACACGGTATTACCATAACAATGACATCCTCTTATTGCTGGGGAGCAATAGAAGGCTAATAAAAAAAAATCAGTATCCCTGTAAGTATTCTCATTCTCCCCTACAGAAGAAAAGCAGAAAGTGGCCTTTTGTAGTGACTAGGACGGGCAGATGGCCCTTTTTAAGCAAAGAAGATTAATTTTCACTTCTTTACATCATAAAAACGTACCATCTAGCATGATGTACAGAGTGACAGCTAATAACCACATTTCCCTCTCAATTTCATGACAATGGAATGCTCTTTCAAATTCTAAAATAGCAGTCTGAAGTCCCGGTGCCAGTCATACAAGAAACTGCCACTGGAAGTTTTTCTGAACTACTGCTGAACCATCCCCAAACTGCCCACCATACCCAAGACTTACAAACACTTCAGCCCAAAATATTGGGAATGCATTTATCAGCCAAAAGGCCATTGGGAGGGAGAGCTTTTCCATAGCATCATACAGTAATCAGACCAGCCTACACCTATGCATACTGTAGGTCACAACGTTGATATCTCTGGGATGCCATCCACAGGGACCTTGACAGGCTTGAGGGACTAATGTGATCCTCAGGAAGTTTAACCAAGTGTAAGGTCCTGCACCTGGTCAGGGCAGTCCTTAATATCAGTACAGGCTAGAGGATAAATGAATTGAGAATGGAGAAGTACCTGGGGATAGTGGGTGAAAAACTGGCTGTGAGCCAGCAACGTGTGTTTGCAGGCCATCATAGCTTGGGCTGCCTAAAAGGAAGTATGGCTAGCAGGTCAAGGGAAGAGATCTCCCCCCACCGCGCGCCCCCCCCCCCCCCCCCCCCCCCCCCGCGACCCACCCACGCCG
>JANIJG010016433.1:0-21422 GCA_024611175.1 Megaceryle torquata
TCCAGTTCTGGGCCCCTCAGTTCAAGAAGGACAGGGAACTGTGTGAAAGAGTCCAGCACAGAGCCACAAAGATGATGAAGGGAGTGGAGCATCTCCCTTATGAGGAAAGGCTGAGGGAACTGGGGCTCTTTACTTTGGAGAAGAGGACACTGAGGGGGGACCTCATTAATGTTTATAAATATATAAAGGGTGAGTGTCAGGAGGATGGAGCCAGGCTCTTCTCAGTGACATCCAATGATAGGACAAGGGGCAGTGGGTGCAAGCTGGAACAGAGGAAGTTCCATGTAAACATAAGGAGAAATATTTTCACAGTGAGGGTGACAGATCCTGGAACAGGCTGCCCAGGGAGGCTGTGGAGTCTCCTTCTCTGGAGACATTCAAAACCCACCTGAACAAGTTCCTGTGTGACCTAATCTAGGTGATCATGTTCTGGCAAAGGTGTTGGATTAAGTGATCTTTTGAGGTCCCTTTCAACCCCTAAACATTCTGTGATTCTGCAATTTGGTGAACTTAAAAGATGCCTGGGTAGAGGGGAGGAAAATTCCTTCCATTCACCAAAATCACCAATTGTATAAACTGTATTTAGTTTCCTCCTGGCCTGGGAATTTGACATATTCCTTGTCCTAAAATTATCTATACCAAAGCTTCATTGGCCTGGTCCTGTGAAGAGTTAAGCAGAGGTAATTGTGGCATAGCCAGTGAGTACTGCTGCAGCTAACTAGGGCTAGACAAAGTACATTTTCATTGTGTCATTCTTTTTAATGAGAAGTAAAAGAAGAGCTGATGCAGGAGATCCTGGGCAAAAGAAAGCTTTATTATGTATAAAAACTTCTCTACTTCCCTCCCCCCCGTCTATTATGTGAAAAATGAGTCATGTTTTTGACAGTGGCAGATAAGAAAAGTTGTGGCTGAGGGACTGTGAGTACAAAAGGAGGCAGATGGACGGGTGTTGGAACACGCTGAACAAACAGCTTACTTAATTTTGTTTATTCTCTTCTAAAGCACTCAGTTGCTGGGTATTGGAAATGGTACATAAAACTATAACTATTGTGCTAATTCTTCTCTAGTGGCATGCGCTGGATTTCAAGAGAATTACAGCTTTGGTCTTGTAGCAACAACAACAAAGTGGAAGAAACATCTCCGCCAAACAAAACTGAATTAAGTTGTGTATTTCCCTTTATTTTCTTCCTGCAGCAAAAGACCAGCTAGCCTCTGCACCCAGCTTGTTCTCACTGCACTGAGGATTCTGAAAGCAGAACATGAGGCAGTTTAACCAAGATGGAGTGAGTTATTTCCCAGTTTTGCTGTAAAACCCAGTGCAAACTTGCCTGACAGACACTCAGTTGTGAAGTCAGCCCATATCAAGCTGCTCAGACCTTTTCAAACTGGTCCCAAGCACAAGTTGTGTTCGTGAACGAGGTCATCTGGTGACAATCAACTATGAAGATGGGTGCTGTGGTGCCCCTGGACTTGGTACTCGGGCATGTGTGGGGTGGCAGCACATCCTGAGCTCCCCTTGTCTTCTGCAAAGAAACCCAGAGTTCATACTTAAACATCTGAAGTAAAGGGCAAAGACTGCACTAAACAGCTCAGCACAGCAGCTTCCAGCACATGGCAGGGTGGGACTGCCTTTAGCACCGAATGACCCCTGTCCTGTAAGAGTGGAGGAACCTGCTTGCTGCAGAACTTCCCCCTCCCTCTCCTGCCCTTGTCACCACCGAATCCGACCCTGCGGAGACAGTCTTGTTCTCAGAATATGCCAATAAAGAGGATTTCACTAAGTCATGTCACGAAAGCATGTGGTCTGTGACAAAGATGAGCTTTAATTCTCATTTTTATCTGCGGGGACACTGGTTGCAAATTAATTACAAAAGAAATATGTAATCCAAACAATTTTCAAGGTTGGGGATTTCATTTGTAAATGGACATTTTTTACAACATATTTGTGACCCATCATAGACACTTAGATATTTTCCTAAAATTCTGAGCAAAAGACTGGGACCAAAGGTCCTATTATCTTCCTCAAAATCACATATATAGAATATATGATATTTTAAAATACAGTTTTAAAAGTATCAAACAGCACACAATACCCTAAATGATTTCCCAAAGCCAATAGGATAGAAAATGTGCCTACTGTGATCTAAAGCCACCAGACTTTTATCTGAAGAAACAGCATTAAAATCCAGATTGAAGACAAAAATTTAAACTTGTGTGTGTGTGTCAGCTGTGTCCACTGCCTGGAGGAAGAACCTCCCACATTCACCAGGAGAGGGACCTCCAGTATGATGAAAGCCATCAGCCTTGGATGAAAAGGGGAGGGGACTTGCATCTTACATTTCTTCCCATGGCTCCCTAAATTGTGGCAAACACAATTCAGCCTTGATGCTGAAGATAAAACTTTTTATTGAGCATGTGTATGGACATAGAAATTTATATTACAAATACACATGCACACAAAGGGGTTCTCTGTAAGTGATTGCATATCAATGCACTTCTGTGAGTCCCTACATATAAATGCAGCTGTACTTACACCTCTTGTGTATAGAATCCTAGAATGGCTTGAGTAGGAAGGGAACTTAAAGATCATCCAGTTCCAACCCCCCTGCAATGGGCAGGGACATCTCCCACTAGACCAGGTTGCTCAAAGCCTCATCCAGCCTGGTCTTAAACACTTCCAGGGATGAGGTGTCCACAGCTTCCCTGGGCAACCCATTCCAGTGTCTCACCACCCTCACAGTAAAGAAATTCTTCCTAAAAGAAGTTTAATTTTTTTAAATACTATGGACATACACAATCCCCCCTCAAACAGACAGCAAGAAATAGCATCAGAAAGGCGTTGGATAAGAAAGCAAAGGGACTACAGGGAAAAGAAAAAGAGAGAGAATTGCATTAAGATTGGTTGGGGGGGAATAGAGCTGCAGTGAGGCACGTTGCTGTCTGTGATAATGTTTTTGCTAAAGAGTAGTGATGATCGTACTAATATGAAAGTGGATTTGGTGGTAGTTGGAGTTTATGTGGAAGAACTTGCAGGTTGTATCTTACAGTGGTGTTTAGCCGTTGAATATAAGATGCAGAGCATCTAAATCTCATCATTCTGATTTCAGAACATTGTTGTTTGCTTTAATCCAGCTGCTGGGGCAGGGATGTGAAAGAGTCATCAAAAAGAGCAAAAAATGTTTGTTCTGCTTCAAGTTTCTGTATTTGTATGAAGGAAGAGTTCAGTGCAGGATTCTCAAAACACTTAGCAGAGGGTAAACACAGATCAAAACACAGAGCTGTGTGCATGGGGAACTGTAGAGTTGTATACAAGTTCCAACTACAAATGACAAGTCTTTAGGAGACCAAATCTTAAGATAAAGATAACTAGATTGATTGCCAAATCCTTCAAATGACGCACTTTCATTATCCCATCAGTTTGCAGTCCTATAAATCCTAACACACAAACCAGAAATAATAGAGGTTGCTATTGCAGACTGTGGCAATGACTCAAAATGCACAATACAGGCAGAAAGTCACTTCAGCAGCATGGTGGTTAGTAGGTAGAGAAATAGAGAAATCACTGCAGAAGTAGAGAGAAAGGTTTTGAAAAGTACACTACACAGAGAAGATAGAATATATGTGGCATGATGACAACCTTGCATGTGTCAGATCTGAAAGGCTTTTAGCTAATTGAAGGGGGGAAAAAATGAATTTATTTTTTTTTCCAGTCACAGTTTCTGAGGCTGTCTTATTTAGGTTTTAATCCAAAAAAGGTACTATTCTTTCCAATGACTTCAATGGGCTTTAGAGGAACGCCTTAGAAAGTGTTTGGTGTTTTGTCCTGCTCCGGTTCAGTCTTTTCAGAGTCAAGGATTGGATCAATTATTCTGCAGGAAGAGCATTAATGCCTCCAGCTGCCATCGGCTCCACGGCTTTTGGAGACAATCAATTCTTCTCAAGACCCACAGCCACCTTTGGAGGGGCTGGCAAAAAACATTTCCATTTTCAGTACTTCAGACTTAAAAAAGAACAGTTTATTTTACATAAAGACAACATTTAGATGTCTTTTTCCATTCCAGTTATAAATAAATGTTCCTCTGCCCTCATCAGTATATTAATGAGAAACATCAAACAATTAAGAAAGGGCCATAGGCAATTAAAAAAGACTTCATTACTAATGCTGAGAAAGAAACAGCTTGAAAACCTTCTGTGCTTTGCCTTTCTGAATAATTCCTGTTAAAATTGCCCCTATTTCTTTCCCCTTCTTTATGCAGCAGTCACTTTCATCTTTCTATCTATCCAGCCTTATGGCTGACAGCAGATGAGCTAACATTGGATGCTGGTTTTTTCTGGATTCCACAGAAAATGAATGTAGGCTTTGTAATTTTGGTGTCTGGAAATAGATATGTGTTAGTAGGCTAAGCTGCTGTGTTGGAGACATACAGCATTAAGATCTCCAATGGAGGTAATCCCTTCTGGTTTTTTGACAGGCCCATTTTTACCAAAAATCCCTTGGCATGAAAAAATGTTAAACACTGCCACTGGAAGTTCACACCTGCAGACAGTAAAACATTCAGTGGTGGGAGAAGTATGCAGACTCCTTCAGCTTGCGTAGTACACGTGATGTCTCACCCCAGTTCCCCTAGTGCTGGGGATTCTGTGTCTCCCACTCACAGTCTCCATGCTCATGAGGCTGCCAAGCTGGTGTGCAAATGCCCCACGAGCTGATGAGCTTGCATGAGTGTTGGGCTGTGCCCATGCATCAAGACTCAGGTGAGTTTCAGAAAGCTTTCGGCTGCCTTGGCTGGGGTGTGAAGTGGACAACAACATGCCCTGTGAGACTGCAGTGATGCAGGGATGCACCAGACAATGGACTGTCCACAGACAGCAACTCACTTGATTTTAGGGTGACATGGTACTGCTTTGGGGGGGATGGGAACTGGCACTATGGAGCAGATAATATCATGATGTGTGTTTGGGATGTCCAAGGTGCCCTATACAGGGAGTGTGGGAGACAGGCTCCTTGATGGGCACTCCCATCAGGTGGTGCTCACACCATGAGGACACTTGAACCAGACTACTGAAAATGCTGAACAGGGGAAGAGAGTCTAAACTTTTGCTTCTACCTGAACTGGAGTACTTGTTTCAGGTCCAAAGTTTGGCTTCTTCATGCATTTGGACCCTGCAGTGGTGGCTTTGCTTGCCACTGTGGGCTGGAGCCCTCCTTCATGAGCAGTGCCCCTGCATAGGGCTGGAGGGAAGGTGGGTTTGTGAGGAAGAGGAAGGAAAAGGATGAGTCACCCCCTTGTGCTTTTCTGTCTTGAAAATGGGCTGCCATGAAGCCAAAAATGAAAAAGGAACAGAAACAGAGGCAGGATGGTGAGTAGCTGCAGTCCAGAGGGGTGGTTTGCACTCTGACGTGTCCTTGATCATCTATGATCTTATGGGACTCAAAATTCAGAAAAAATCTAGGCTGTTGAGTATGTGATACACACTCAGCGTCTTGTGATAAAAGTCCTTGATTCTTCATAATATTCTGAGATGTCTTCTCCAGAATTACTGAAGTTTTTATTAGTAAGAAATGTAATAAACTCCCCTCGGAAGCTGAGTCATCGAGTGACTGTTTCTAAATAACCCCAAGCAGTCACTCCGGATCTAGCTCGTCAGGTGCAGGGTGAGTTGGCAGCCAACCTCATTTATTCAAAGCCAGACTTAAAGCAAAATACAGAATTACTTCATAAGAGGGAGCAAACAGTACTCCCCAGAAAGGAAGGTCTTTAAGAAGGTGAATATGGGAAATTATCCAGGCAAAGAAGAGAACCAAATCATATGGTGAAGGAGATGTTCTTGAAACACATTTGGGAAGATAAAATGTGATCAAAGTCTAACTTTTCTGCATGTTTTGTTCTGTGACCTTGTGTATCTGAGAACAGCCTGTCTGTCAGTCCCAGAGTGGTTATCGCCACATGCCATGCAATGGAACTGTCATCAGACTGCTACTGTCTAAATTAGTATCTGCCAGTTGCAGATAAGATGCAGTTTGAGTTACTGAGGCATCTCCAGAGTGAATGCCAAGGCTGTAGCTGACTTAGCTGTCCTCTGGCTGTGGCATCGCTGGCTGAAGCAGTTGCACCCTGTGCTGCTCCCTGCCGCATGCCACAGCTCCCTCCCATAGGGCTCTGCCCCTGAAATCTGCCCGCCAAGATGCTCATGGGGTCATTTCTACCCTGCTTTAGTCTATATGCGCTGAGTGAGCAGAGATCTCCTGTTTCAGGTGTCTATGATACCTGCCTCAGTGACTGGATGGAGTTAGAGAGTGCACATAGCTGCTCTGCAGGCAGATCCTCACAGATAGGGAAACAGCTGGGATGGTAACCAAAGTGGCCAGTGCAACCACAGCTGGAAGAGGACACCTATCTATAGGCTTAGGTGCCACAACAGTTGGTAAAGTCTAAGTTAAGCACTAGTGGTTTCAGGAGGCTCCTAATTCACATTGTAACTTGAACATTCCCTTGACATGGATCTCTATTGTGGAGCTTTTTAAGCTTACTTTGCTATGTCAATGCAAATGTAGGCAAACGTTACAAAACACCTCTCATGGGTTTTGTGCTCAACCCAGCAGCCAAAGGTGGTTGATCAGTTTCTAGCAAATATGGTTTTTTATGTCCTTTTTCAGCCCCATGCTGAAAAAAACCCCCACCCACAAAGTTGTTTGTGACCTGCAGGTGCCTCCTCCATGGACACAGGGGTTTGGTGACATGAGTCTTTGCAGCCACTGTGCGTTGCCACCATGACCCCACATGAGGAGCATGCCAGGAAAACTGTTTTGCCTGCTCTCAAGTCCTCACGTACAACCAGAGTGAAGAGTGATAAATGAGAATCAGACACAAGTGGCCAGTGGAGGAGAGATTACAATCATTATCTGTAGACAACTATAAATGAGGGTGGTGAGTTTTTTGGGAGAGTCCACATCTGCTGATCCCTGTAAGCAGCCGTGTATGTCGACTCCTAACCTGCTGCCCATACAAAATACAACACAGCAGCCAGAAAGCACTTGAATGTGTCCAGCCCACCTGCATGTGCTGATGGCACAGAAGAGGAGTAACCAAGCTGCTATACCTATATAGTATGTATAGATACCTACTTCACAACTGTAATGGGCTCAAAGTGCCCGTCTGTATAGTCAACGTTGCTCCAGTGAGAAGTGGTAAAATGTTAAGGGGGAATAAGGCATTTACTGCAGCCACTTGCTCATGGCCTAACGGAGCTATGCATTCTGTTCTTATGAAAATTCAAGCAAGATAAGACTCAGCTTTGAACTATGAACTGAATGAGATTATGCACTGGTTCCTATCAGACTGTTTTCAGTTTCACTTCTCCCGTGATTTCTGCATGAAAAGACTGGGAAGTAACCCTGGCACATGTTCTCATGTCCTCTCCACAGTGAACTACATCACTAATGTGAAGATTATGTTTGGCTCTCCTCTAATATTTTGACCAACTCTAATTATTGAAAGCACATTTATAGAAGCGTGAGCCCAAATACAGGAATCCAGAAAGCTTCCCACCACACCATGTAGCTGCAGAGCCAGATTTCATTGGGTGAAAATTATGAAATATTGCCATGTGACTTCTCACACCACTCCTTAAGCTGAGGATGTTTCTCTTTTAAGAAAAAGTAAGATCTGTTAATCGGGATTTACTTCCCCTTCCTACAGCTCATTCCTTTTCTGTGGCTTCTGCATAAATAGCATGTGGGTTTTGCATCAAATTTTTGTGGTTTTCCTTTCCACTAACAAAGCTGAAAGCGGTAGGCAACAGCAAGCAGAAGGAGATACTGAACACACCAGAAGGCACACGAACTAAGGTAGGACAAGATTTGTCTACTTTTTCTGATGTACATAAAAAATGGTTGCAATGATTAAAATACAACCTACTTACGTTTCCCGTTACTCGCAGTAACTTTTTATTTGCCAGTAGTTGTGATCATCGACTAAACTTCTGTATGATAAAGCTGGTCTTAGGAATTTGGGGTTTGGAAGAAAAAAGATTTCTATAACTAGGAATGTTTCCCAAATGGATAACAATCAAGTTGTGGATCTGATTAAGTCAGTCTCATTTTATAACTAGATGAAAAATATGTATTTAGTTTATGGCAAACGTTTAAAATTAAAAGTGTTACATGCTGGGCTTGTGTTGTTTTGGGGTGGTTTTTTTTTTTTGGTCATTGTTATACATGTAGAAAGACTAATAAAATGCCACATTTTGATTAATTTAGTGCTAATTCTAACTATTACATTCAATTACGTTTACTCTTGGTAGCACTGCTCCTGAAACAGAGAGTGAATGCTAGAAAGAAAGCACATGAGAACTTGAAAAAAACCATGAGAGCTTCTGTTTTTCTCGGTGCAGTGGCAAATGCAAGTAATCTATATAGCAATGATATCTCTACTGCCTTCCTATTCAGGGAATGAACATGAGATTGTGGTGTTTGAGGTCCTCTTCAGACAAAGGGTTGTTGTGATAGATGCAGAAATCACCTCTTTTTCCTTGCATACAAGGTGATCTTTAAATTTATCACTTATCTATTTTGATGAACAGCCTGATTCCCCTATTTAACTTTGCATATGCAGAACACCTTGTTAAAAATAGGTTCTTTGGTAGCTCCTCATGTTATAGTGAATGCAGTGTTTCAGAGCAGCACATCCAAGATCCAGAGTTTGGAAACAGAGAGTTTCATCTTTACACCTTTAGAGACAGTGGAGGCTTCATATTTACACCTTTATCAGCAACACCCCTCCACCACCCCTCTTCAAAAGGTGTCCTTTTGTGCAGGCATGGCACAGAAATCGACCCCATTGTCCACTGAGATGCTGGATAACTTGATTGACTGTCCTCCTCTAGAACTGGGGGTAGCCCAGGGCTGCTGAATATTGCTACTTTCCCACTAATAGCTTTCTGACATACGAGGTGGAATCTCCTATCATTGCAGGCATTGGCAGGAATTAGGGGTAACACAGTGAAGTCATCCATGGAACTAGGAGCAAATTGTGACTCTAAGAAATGCGCTGGCAGCTCGGACTGACGTCCATCTAGACCAGTATTCAAACTCTGACTGTGGCAACAGGAGAGGCTGGTTAGACACAACATGAGAGCCTGATCACCTGCTTGATCACCTTCCAGTGCTTTCCCCTTGCATTGCCTCAGCTTCCTGACTGCTGTCCATGGGAACTGGGGAGTAAATCCCTGTCCAGTCTTTTTCTCCCTGCATTTATCAGATCCTGTTTGGACCCTGCTGAGCCGCCTGCCGGCACTGTCTGCTGTGGCAGCAAGCTCCTAGTGCTGCCCACTCCTTGCTGCACAGAGGTGCACCCTCTTTTATTTGAAAGCAGACTGTAAACAGCTCTGCTGAACACCCCACGTCCCAGTACTGCAAGATCCTATGAATAACAGTGCACAATGATATCAGTGCAAAATACTTTTTCCTGAATCTAACAGCCAGTTTCAAGTTCATATGAGGTAGGCATGGTTCAGACCCCAGTACTGATTCATTAAGATCCACACTTTGCTTCCTACCCCTCAGACAGCTGGCAACCCACCAAAGAACACAGCTTCCAGCTCTCTGGCAACTTAGCTCCTTTAGAAACCCTTGGTGCAGAGCTTTGTCAAAGCCTTTGACAAATGCAACTGTATAAATGCATACATATCCATATATGCACATAAAATGACCACGGGGCCCCTTTCACAGCCCTTCAGCAGATGAGTGGGGCAGGACCTCCCTTTCAGGAAGACATGCTGACTCTTTCTCAGCAGACTGGTGTTTCAGTAAGCCCAGTGCCTTCTCTCTTTGTTACAGACCCCCCCACAATGTACCAGAGGTGGAAATCAGTCTCAGTGGTCGGTAGCTCCTAACACTGAGACAACCAGCTTGTGGCCCTCAGGCTGCCCTCTGAAGCCCTTCTTGTAGATGAAAGCTGCATTGGTGACATGCCAGTCCCCTGGCACCATGCCTGATTGTAATGGTGGGTGATGTGTCTGGCCAGCAGTCTCACAGTTGAGATCCTTTGGGATGCTTATATGAGTGCCATCTGGTCCCGATTACTTATTGACCTCTCACTTATCTGGTGGGTTTAATATTTCCTGCACACATCCCTTGAGTGGAGCTGGCTCCTCTGACCTGTTTGCTGCATCAGAAGTGAAAATACCCCAAACATCTTTGATGAGGAAGAATGAATTCACTGAGTTTCCCTGCTGTGGCCCTGTTGTCCCTAAGAGATCTTTTGCCACCAAGCAACCCTGGCAGTTCCCGACCAGTCTTTCAACTTTCAGTGGGTCTCCAAAACTTACTGTTATCCTGAGCATCCTTCACCAGGTTCTCTTCACTGTTTCTTTTATCTTTCAGTGCTCTTAGTTTATTATCCATATTTGATCTGCTCTGATACAGGCTTTCCTATTCTCCCCATTTGGACAAGCCTTCTGCTTTTTAAATGGTGATCTTTTCCCTACAATAGTCTTGCAGTCTATTATACTTATAGACATGGGGCTCAGTATTTATGAAAATATCAATTTCTTTCAGAACGTAGGCTTCTAACACAGCTTTTGTTGAATTTTCTGTTTGTTTTTCTAAACAGCCCTGAAAAATCATGTAGGCTTCTTCCTCCTGGAACTGACTCTCTGTCCCACAGCACTGCCAAACCTAGTTCTACTGTGGTTGCCAGGACAGGGCTCCCTCCACCAAAACCTGCTTGAACTAGGACCTGTGCAGCACTAAAGATCAAATATAGAATAGCATCTTGTGCTGTGGATTTGTTTGCAGGACTAACTAACTTCTCTAGGAGTCAGGAGTTTGTTGCATTTGGACATTATACCTTGTTCTGCTGCAGCATCACATCTTTATAAAGGCACCCAAAACCTACCATTGCTACCTGCTTTCAGCTTCTACTCTCAATCAACATTTGCTGAAGACTGTCATCATTATGATGAAGAGTTTGTTAGTGCATTCCCAGTACTATATTTTTAATTTTATTAGAGTATGGGATGCCTGCCTACAAGAACTCTGTAGTACTTCTCTTGAGCTATAGTATTTTTATGCTGTTGGAAGTTATATAGTCCTTCATGCACTGTACCACTCCTCCACCTGTGCATCCTATACTATCATTACCATAAAGCCAGTAGCACAGCAATGCCAGCTCCTGTTGATTATCTTCCCTTCAGGAGGTCTCTGAGGTTTCCCTTGCACCAGGGTTGCTGTCTCATGCCAAGCTTTCCAGCTCCCCTGTCTCCTTTTCATCTTTGAGTGTCGATGGAGAATTACATGTAAGATTTGCTTTTGATCTTTCACTCAAGATAACACGTGTCACCCAACTGGATTTGTGGGCAGCTGGATTTGCCTTCCCTAGTTGTTGTAGCTGGGCTTTATTTCCCTCTTGGCCTTGTCGGAGGCACACTTGATGTGAGTTGACTGCCCTCACAGGTCTCATCAGTCCAGCCTACTTGCTTCTCTTATGCCCATCAGCTCCCCTGTTGCTTCTAATTAAATATTTCTCTGCAAAACTTTCGGTCACCAGCAGCCTGGCTCCACTCTGGGTACAATGCACTCTCTCTTTCCTGTATCGCTTGCCTTTATCCCCAGAGATCCCTCTGTTCCTTGCATATCTAAATGTTTCCTCTCTACTGACTCATCCATGGACCTAAACTCTGGGTTTGACCTGAGCTTCTGTCTTGCCTTGTAGATGAGCCCCAAAGATCCCACCATCCCTGGTGTCCACAATGACCACAGCCACCACCGGATCCTCTCCTGCACCCCCAAGCAATCTGTACAGACATCTCATGAGGTCTGCTTCCTGGGGAGACCTGCTCCTGTCCTGACACTCCTGTTGAGCCACTCTTGGCCTGAGATAACCAGCCTTGCCCCTCTGCATCCCCAGACCCTTGCCCTGCATGCGTGTGCTCAGAGCCTGCCCTAGGGAGGCAGCCATGCATGTCGCACGAGAAGTTTACTGGATAACCCCATTCTGCTGCTAGCCTGATACCAGCAACCTGAGCTTAAAACCTGATAGTTTTAGGGCACTTTCATTAGTTTATTATCTTCTCCAATTAAACAAATCTCCTCTTACTTTTTCTCTGTCAGTTTTCCATCATCAGTTTATGCACCTATTTGTTAAGGGTGTTAGATTCACCTTAGGCAAGGAATGTCTTTCTGTTATCCCCTTACTTTAAAGAAAAAAATCTCACCCAAACTCTACAACTAATCTACTTAAACAGCAAGTATTTCAGAAAAGCCTCCTTTTTTTAATTTTCAGCTGATGTGCTCTGTCTCTACTACTGCCAGGGTGGTTGTCAGAGCCTCAGGATATGTGTCAGCTGGTTTTATTGGGTAGCTTCCACCAGGGAAACTCATATATAGAAAAAAATCTCCTGTTATGGAATTTCCATCAGAGATGTCTTGCAGTACCACTTAAGAGAGACTCATTTCAGACTGTCCCTTTCTCTCCCTCTTTTTCTCAGGGGCCTGTTAGATCTTTTCACCAATCTCCCTTCTGAAGTATTTTTTTGGCCCCTATAGGTTATTTATCTGACCCAAACCCCATCCTGTTTGTTCCTGACCCAGAAGACTGTATGGATTCTCTGCTGAAGAAAAATTTTATTGCCTTTATTTTTATTGCCTTTATTTATTCTTTTTTATTCTTTTATTTATTTTTATTCTTTCTGTTTATCTAGAAGCCATCTCCTCACCTTAGCTGGCTAATGAACAGCTCTTGGCTTCAAGGAGGGGTAAAATTCTACCCTTCTCCTCTGTGGTTGCTTGAGGTAGTCCTTTGTGAAATATCTATTTATCATACCTTCCTTTCTACATCAATCTGTATGTTAAAACACAGTTAGTAGGAAAATCTACATATGATAATTGCATGGGCCATATTATTGTCTTTATTTTCTGGAGAGATCATTTCAGGCACTGCAGAGTTGGTGTGAACAAATGTCCCCCTTCCCCAAGCTGCCATGCTCCCATGTTGTGATGGGGGGTTGGGTTTAAGTCTTGCTCCTTGTGAGCCCAGCGTGATGGTTTTGCTTCCCATAATCCCATTGCAGTGAGGCTGGGTAAAAGGTGACTGCTGGGGCACATCTGGTTGCTATATTAAAGCAGCTAGAGAGACTCTGAGACAACATCCTGAAGATACCATGAGCTGCTCTGAACGTAGCTCAGGCTTCCACATCATGGCTTGAGTTTGCAAATTAACTCCCATTTACAGCACGCTGGGAATACAGCACTGGACAACTGGGAGTCTTGAGTACCCAAATCTGGAACCCACTTTTCCCCCTAGAGAGACTCCATCTGGGCAAATAAATCAATTTCAAATTGTGAAGCCAGAGAGGTCCAGAATAAGAGATATGACAGCCATGTACAATCAACCCTTTATCACTCTCACTGGGGCAAATGAAAATCTTTTTCATCTGCCTGGAAATGCCATGTAGTCCTGGGTTTTAGGCTAAAATTTTCCATGCTCCATCTCTAGAATATGTTGGCAAATGCAGAAAGGGAATTGCTCCCATTATTAAACAAGCAATGATAATGAAACCTTCTTTTCAAAATGCTACTATCTGCAGGTCAGCTGAGAGAAGAAATCAGGAGTTCAGCAGGGAAATAGACTCTAATGAGAAAAAACCACATTATTTAGAGTGTTTTAGTGATGAATGGTTTTGACTTGATTGAATTATAGCCTCATAGGAGGAAAAATGTCACTCTTTGTGAATACAGCCCATTTTCTCTCAGGCCATTTTCATTAGGGCTGCAAATGTGGGCTGCCCTGGAAGCTGCAGCGCGTGTAGGTGACCGTCTGGTGCAGAGCCGTTGAGCAGAAAAGGTGCTGAGAAAGTGGTAAATGAAGCAAAGGCCCCACAAAAAGAGACATAGAAAGCCATCAGAAACTTAGAAGAAAGAAGAAATACAGCGTAAGGAGAAGGGAGTTAAAAAAGGAACCATGCATAATTAGTACAGTATTTACAGAGAGTTTAAGGTCAAAATGTCCTTAATTTACACATCCTGATGTATAACAACGTATCCTCGGTATCAGTCGTGAAAGTTCAGTGACATGTTGACAACAACATAGCAGAAAAATTTCCCTTCTTCCAAAAGGCAAATTCAGTTTGTTGGTTTTGGTTTTGGTTTTGGTTTTGGTTTGGTTTTTATCCTAATTTGAAATGCAGTGGACAGTATTCCTTTTCTGATCAGGTTTTGATATTTTCCTGGTAGGGAATGAGAGTCAAAACTTCCCTGCTAAAAAGTGGCTGACAGCAAGTTGGGTTGTTTTGCACAGAGAAGATCAGAGAATTGCTGTTAAAACACACACATAGTGTTCACATCTAAAAGGCATCACTTTCATAGACTGAGATAACGACCAGTTGCTGTAATACTGAAACTGTTTAGAGGTGACCTGGGGATTTATGCCTTGAGATGTTTATTTACTGGGCCATCACAAGGAATTAGTCATTAACAAACTTTTACTTCCCATTGCCCTCTGCATCTTGCAATTTCCCACTGGTCTCAGCAAAATAATCCCCAGTAGTTGAACTCCCTGCCCAGCTTGTAACCAACACTCACACAACTTCTTTTTACTTTGGCAGAAGGACAGAGAACCTGGCTCTAGGCCCATGAATATTTCCAAGATGGCACTAGATGACAACTTCACTAACAGCTCCTTCAACTGTACAGTTGACAGCTTCAAGCAAGCCATTTATCCCATCATGTATCTCTTGATCTTCTTCTTCGGTGCTGTTGGAAATGGCCTCTCCATTTATGTTTTCTTCCAGCCTTCACCGAGGAAGACTTCGGTAAACATTTACATGCAGAACTTGGCTGTTTCAGATCTCATGTTTGTAAGCACTTTGCCCTTTCGGGCTACGTATTTCCTGTTGGGATCACATTGGATATTTGGTGATATCGTTTGCAGGATCATGACTTATACCTTGTATGTAAACATGTACTGCAGCATTTATTTTCTCACTGTGCTCAGCGTGGTTCGTTTCATAGCCATTGTCTACCCATTCAAACACTGGAAAGTAACCAACATGAAGTATTCCAGGGTAACATGTGCAGCCATATGGCTTTTCGTGCTGGTAGCCTCCAGCCCTCTGTTATGCAAGGACATCGCTGGGTACAACAACCCAGCCAAGTGCTTGGACCTCCACCCCTCCAGCACGCACAGGCTTCTCTTGATGAACAGCTTTGTCCTTGCTGTGGGCTTCATTCTTCCATTTTGCATAATTATTGTCTGCTACATCTTTTCAATCAAAACACTGCTCAAGTCCAAGACTCCACAGCACAAAAAGGCAGGCTGTCACAAGAAGGCACTGTCAACCATCATCATCACTCTCATCATCTTTCTCCTCTGCTTCCTGCCATATCACATTCTGCGGACTGTCCATCTGCTGAGCAGCAGCTGCAGCCAGGCCAACCAGCCTGTCCACAAAGCACTGGTGGTCACTCTCTGTCTTGCTGCCATGAACAGTTGCCTCGATCCCATCCTCTATTATTTTGCTGCTGAAAATTTCAAAGCGAAAATCAGAAGTTTGTACCGCAGGTAGCTGACTTGGGATTGCAAAATACTATTTATATATATGTGGTCCCAAAGGGACCAGTGGCAGAGGCTGTGTGGTACTAATGAGCCTGAAGCCATGCTGCTTAGTGCTAGGCATCTCCTAGACCAAAAGTAGCTTGAAAAGAGCTCATTGGGGTTGGCCAGAGCTGAGGCAGGATGATCAGAGGTCAGGTGGCTGGGTGTGATCCCTTTGTGGTCCTATTCTATTTAGCTGTGTAGATATACCTTTAGAAACTGCCCTCCCAGGGGATAGAAAGGGATTTACCTTGCTGCTAGAGTCCATTTATTTCATTTCACATTCCTCAGCCAGCGATATAAAGGGAAACTGCTCACGGGACCACCTCAGCATCTGTGCCTGAACTTCTCTGTACTCCATTTCCCGTGTGTGCAGAGGTGCACGGTTCAGACGCTCTGATACTCAACAGGTTCACAGCGCCCTGGCACGTCCCTTTGTGAACACTGACCAAAGGTTTGCATGTAACAGAAATGTAGAGCATCACTGATGCTTTCTGCTGAGCCTAACTTAGAAAGCAAACTGTTCAGAAGGCCTTAACTTTCTAAATTTTCCACTCTGAGGAGGCCACCAAGATATTTTGATGAACATTTCACTGATTGTCCATTGAGATGATGATTTCATTCAAGGATGATTTTCAAACATCAGCATGGAGCACTGAGTAAGATGACTGCTGGCAGCGAGGGCAGGATGCAGGCACACAGAGCACCAGGCTCCATCTCTTTCTTTGCATGGGCAGCAGTTCCTTTGAAGTCATTGCAACGCTTGTTTTTATGCTCAGTGTTGCCAGTTTCCATGCAGAGATCCAAAGACAAACTATTAAAATTATTTTAGTCCAAACGGGTAGCTACGGAATGGTTTCCTCAACAAACAGCAAAGTGCTGCCAAAAGCATCCCTCATCCCTCACCTCCTGCCTACTCTGAGGAGAAAACCAGCCCCTTTTCTCATAGCAACTTCCAGTTTGCTCATGGCAACTTCCAGTTGCTGTGAACTCCCTGACACAAAACACACACTAATGCAATGGGGAAGCATTGAGGCAGGAACAGGAGGAAAGACAGGGTGACAAAGAAGGAGGAGGAGGAGGAGGAGGAGGAAGGCTGTTTTAGAAAGCAATGGGGAGCTACACTCGTGTGCACTTTGGAAAACCTCACCAAATGGCTGCGGGCATTTTTAAGTCTCTGGATGTTTTCTAAAATGCACTTCCTTAGAATCAGACTATTTGCAATTAAGTGAAAAGAGGCTCCAAACTCAGTTTCACCACATTTATATTTTGTTTGTAATGACCTCATTTTCTAATAAAACAACAACAGCAAACAAACAAACAAGACAAGAAGTTTTGTCATGTTTTCCATGAAAACTACCTGTCCCATGTGAAAACTAACAAAAATGCTGAAAGCCTCCCCCCCTGTGAAGTCCACAAAGGAAGTCCACAAAGGAAGGCAACCCAAAGGAAGATTGATGTCAGTGAAGATAGAAACTTTCTCAATGCTCTAAGTTGTGGGGTTTTTTTGAGAAAGCACTCTATGAATGAAATGTTATTGCTCCAAAACAAAAAATAACTGCAGCTAGCTATTTTTAGCTCTGTCTGAAATATGCAGAAAACAAATCATTGCTGGCCAGGTGGAAAAGTACTTGGCAAATCACGGGGAAAGAGATTTTTTTCTTGGCTATCTAAGGGTAATGTTCAATTGTGGAGTCAATCTATTCTGGCCACTTCACGCTGCCTTTGATGTAAGCACAGTTTTATCATAAGTCTTCACTGAAGTTCATGCTCCAAATCCTTATTTCAATAACTCAGTGGTGTACCTGAGAGCTGACCTAATGATGCCATGGGAACTCCTGTAGTGACTGGCTCCATGCGACTGAAGGAAAAGGGAACATTACCACTAGCTTGCAATGGGAATGGGATTGAGATGGTAGCCTGTGCAGAGAGATAGAGGACAAATAATCGTAAGGAGAGGGGCAAACTCTTTTTCCTTGTTTTTTTTTTTTTTTTTCCCTGTCAGGAGTAGACCTGAGCAGGAACAACTGACAATCTTGGGGCCTCTGATGAAATGCTTCATGCCTAAATTACTACAATAATACATGGTTTTGTCTGTATCCATCCAATGCACGCTATTATCCAGTAATTTTCTATCTAGGGGACATATGTATCTCACGAGGTCACTTTTTTTCTGGTATTGAACATGTTACAACTTTGTTAGCAATTGGATTAACTGTCAAACCTGTGTTTTAATAAACTAGATTTACTAGTGACTGGAGATGTGTTTTTTATTGATTGCACAGCTAACAAGGAATCTCCTCAGAGGGCAGGGGGAGAAAGACTCAAAACCAGATATTGAGTTTCTGTAAGTGGACCATTGTTTCACAAGAGAGAAATGTCTTTGGAGGTGTGAGAAGATCCTGCTGCCTTCTTCACCAGCAGAATCGGGGGGAACATTGGTTCAAAACTGGGGTGCAGATAAAGTAATTCTTTAATTTTAGTTAAGATTTTCTTACAAAAGGATTCAAGACCATCCTTGTTAGGGATCCTCACGTGCAGCTTTACTAACCCTTGCATACTATGCCATGTTGCTGTGAAGTGCCATTTCTCCAGTTGGTATCCTTGCATGTCTCTGCTCATGGAGCTGAAGACCAGGGTTCTTTGCTGAGAAAGTATCAAGTAAAAAAATGTGTTAAAAAACCCCCAAACTATATTTATTCTGAAAAAAAGCTCCTGACAGTTAAATTGCTAGCAATTCCTCTACGTCTCTCAAGAAACCATCTACCCCTTAAAAAGTATTTTGATACATCTCCTCAATTCTCCAGGAGTCAAAATCTAACAGCAAATCACATAGAAATTAATCAACAGTAAACTTCTGAGCTTGAAGGAGACAGAAGCACAGGAAATGAAGCCTTTAAGTGACTGCTACCCCTAAGTGACAGCAAATGTTCTAGTTTCATATGCATGTTCTCCTGTCATTCAGGTATTACCAGACAAAGGTAACTTTTTAGTCCAAAGCTACACTAGAGACATATTTTCTCAAGTAATCTCGCTAGAGTCTGAACCTCTTGACCTTCAGCACCAGGAAATCCCACTCTTCACGTTCGCTTTGTAGCCCTGGTTTAGGCCCACGTGTGGCTATGTTTGCCCGATGGAGTGGTGTTGCAGCACGAAGGGGAGCATCACATTTTAAAGCAATGCATTATCCCATTCATTTCCATGCTATATCCTCTGCCTTCCTCAACATACGGCCTGTTACATGAGCTTACATTTTACTTTAGCTCCTAAGAGTATCTGGAGAAAAGGGGTGCACATTTTTCTGCTCAGCATCTCCTTCTGAGGTGCATGCACTTCTATGCTACAACAGCATGCTATGCTGGTAGCAGAACAGGCATGGGACTTTTTCCCTGTCTTAGGGTTGTTGATGATTCTCTTGGTTCTTTGGGATGGTCAGGATGGAAATGACCTGCTGCACCTCCAGCTGATAGGAGTGGAAATAAGATCCATCCAAAATAACCCAGTGCAGTAGCAGTCAGGACAAGTCAGGTGCTGTTTCAGTAGTGACACCATGCATGGGCTAATGCTTTGCTTTCCTCCATTATAACTGAGCCAGTTTAAATGACTGCCTAATTAAAAGGCAGTGTAAATGAAGTGCAAGTGCAGATTCTCTGAGAGAGTCAGTATTGTTTGAGGCACTTCAGCTTTCTGATGAGTATCAACTGTGACCTGCCAGGCGACACAACTGTCCTTGCATGACTGTGCAGTCCTGTACCTCTCACACAGCTGTGCTGTGTATATACAGGAATATTTCTGTCCATCTGCAAAGGCAAACAATATACTTAGTTGTATGAAGCTGAAGTTATGTAGTTACATCTGTTTGTCTACCAGGCAACAACTTAAGGAGACCAAAGAAATTAAATTGCTTTCTTTGTCTCTAATTTCCCTTTTGCCTTTCAGAAAAAAACTGGCCAGATTTCCACAGTGAAGAAGATTTTCTGCATGTTGAGGTGGAACTTCCCACATTTCAGCTTGTGACCATGGCCCCTTGTCCAATCACAGGGCACAGCTGACAAGAGCTTGGCCCCTTCTACTTGTCACCCACCCTGCAGATGTTTGCAAACATTCATAAGATCCCTTCTCAGGCTTCTCCAAGCTAAACAGCCCCAGGGCTCTCAGCCTCTCCTCATGAGAGAGAAAGCAATAACCATCTCTCTGGTCAGACTCCATGCTTTCTAAGATGGATTTTGAAGGTGTAATTCAGTTGAGTTTACGTCTTTATTCCTCATTTATGTTCCTGCCACTTGTGTTGTTTCAGCTGCAACTCCATGGAGGAAGCCACCTCCAGCCTTTCTGACTTTTGAACCTTTAGAGGGTGAAGGCCACATCCTCCCTGCCCTTTCCCAAGCCCCTGCTCTTCCCAGAGCTCCCCTCGGCAGAGAGGGAGCTGCTCACCAAGCCCGGCTCTCGTGTGTGCATCAGGGCTGCACACGGGGCTGGCAAGTCAAGCTCAGAGCCTTTATCCTCAGAGAGAATTGTTTTGGTTGGAAAGACCTTTCAGATCATCAAATAAGACCATTAAGCAAGCTCAGCAGCTGAGGGACATGGGTTAGGGGTGCCCTGGAGGTGCTGGCAGGGGGAACTTGATGATCTGAAAGGTCACCTATAAAAGGGAGGTCCCAACCCAAAATATCTCTCTCCTATGCCCTCTCTTGGGCCAGTGCACCTTGCTGTTTCCACCCCTACGGTTAATACCCCATCTAAGGACAGGGCACCTATGAAGACATGGCTTTGGAGACAGTCCAAGATATGTTGGCAGAGGGTTTGAACCTGGTCAGAAGAGAAGGGACAAGGATGGCAGTCATTTCTGCACCCCCTGGGCAGCTTGGGGTGTGAGGATACCCATCTTCCCTATCCCTCTCCCCACCCAAACAGGCATGTGACAACTTTCTCACCTTGGCAGTCCAATGGGCCAGGAACCAGAGGGAAGATATTAAGCTAAGTGTGACTAATACCAACTTTAAGGTGCAGCCAGATGCATATTTCATAGGGATTGAAGGTCACTGGGCAAAGAAAAAACAACAGTCAAGGGAACAATGCTTAGAGACTTTCTCAGAAAACCTCAAAACCCAAGGAATTTATGAAACCACTGCCAGGAATAGAAAGTCATGGCAACATCTCCATTTCAGAAATTCATCTAGTTTGAACTAGTATACCAGGAAGGATCCTCAGAAGTCACAGAGGAGTGTGCTTCAGTTGCTTGTACTGTGACTCACAGCCAAGAGCTCTTTTCATGGTTCATACTCAGTACATTACGAGATGTTTACTTTCTGACTTGTAATGGGCGTTATCATCACCATCATACGGTACTATAATATACTTACCTTTGGAGTGCCATCTCGATTCCTAATTTCTCAGTACACATTTAGTCTTGGATTTTATATTTAGCATCCAGTAATTAAAGGCAGCAATAGAAAATAAAAATACTTCGTCATAGTTTAACCCCAGCTGGCAACTAAGCCCCTCACAGCCTCTTGATCACTCCACCTCTGGTGAGATGGGGGAGAGAATCAGAAGGGTAAAAGTGAGAAAACTGTGGGCTGAGATAACAACAGTTTAATAGGTAAAGTAAAAGCCACAGGCACAAGCAGAGCAGAACAAGGAATCACTTCCTATCGGCAGGCAGGTGTTCAGCCATCTCCAGGAGAGCAGAGCTCCTTTATGCGTGACAGTTACTTGGGAAGGCAAATGCCATCACTCCAAATGTCCCCTGTTTCCTTCTTATTATTCCTCCAGCTTTATATGCCAAGCATGACATCATATGGTATGGGATATCCCTTTGGTCAGCTG
>JANIJG010016434.1:0-11916 GCA_024611175.1 Megaceryle torquata
AGCCTTGGAGAACCACTGAGCAAGCATCATAAAATCACACCAAATTACTGGGGATAAAGGAAGCCAAATGTTACAGACATTTTTGTATTATGTGGCAGTTTTAATGGAATTCAAGACCTCTCCTGGATTTCATTTAAAGTATTTTGACTGAGATAAATAATACCGTGCCTGTCACTGATATTTTTAGTATCTGCAGAGCGTTGGGAATATAACTTGCTGGTTGCCATCCTGTTCACAAGGATGAGTACTTAGACTGTACTGTATCACTTAGCTGTAATAAGATTTCAGGACACTTAGTTAAGAGTCTGGTCCTTTTTTTGTTGTAATAAGAGAATGTCTGGAACAATCTCACTTTATTCTTCTAAGTGCAGTTTTGCTAAAAACACATGGTAAAAGAGTATAATTTTGCATGAGATTTATGACTAAAACATAAGCATTCTATTGCAAAGCTGAAAAATTATCTTAAACTGTTTGGTTTTGACCAATATTCCCTTTTTCTAGCACTATTTTATACTCGTAGCTCTCAATCTCTTGGAAATTGAAAGCTAACTACTGTAACAAATACTAATTAAATTATTCTAGAAACATTAGCTCTTCATGCAAATAAACAAGTGAAGCTTGAAGAAAAAAAAAATTTAAAACTCAAGAATATTAAATGTACACCTGCAAGGTGAGCTTGGTGTTTATGTTATACTTAACTACTGAAGAGATTTTGTAAGCCAGGTTTAAATTAATAGGAACATGGACGCTAAACATTTTAATCCATTTTAAAAGGAACAACAAACCTTTTACTTTTTTCAGTTTTGGTGAGTGGTAGATTGTGTTTGGGGGTTTCTTTGGCAATTATATTGCAAGTGAGAAGTATATAATGGTAAGTCCAGTCAGTATTTCATAGATCCAAGTAGAAGGAAGACCATAAGCAGCACATTACTGACAAGACATGGAAGTATCTAATACATAAGCAAGAATATAAATTTTTAGCTTTGTACACACTGATTGCTAACACTGTATAAACTGATGAAGGAACATGATTCTCAGATCTGAAGGCGAAACACAGTTTAGAGCACATGGACTAAAAGGATTAAAAGCACTAAAAACAAATCTATTCCAAAACAAACACTGAATTTCATTAAGTTCATAGAGCAAATTAAGTTTCTTTATAGTTCTCTGAATATAGTGCAATCTCTACTAAAATGCATTACATTAAAACTTATATTCTTAGGCACTCAAAACAAATGCTATTTTTCAGTTTCTATTACACAGCAAAGTTTGTTGAAGTATTGCAAGGATCTCCCTCCCAACAAAACAAGTATCAGGACAAAGGAGATATAATAAGTAGACACAAAGAATTAATATAAAAAAAATATCAGTGGTAAGTCACACTTAAAATATGAAGGGACTGACACTGGGTTAGGATTTTGGTGCCAGTAAGAACAGCTACCCTCAGTCCAATAAAGTCACTCTGATGTAGTTTAGTGTATATACTCCATGATTTTTTTATGCCAAATATTCCATAGCCTTATCTAATGTTTCATATATGTTGCCTTAGCTTAATAAGGAACCTGTGGATAAAAACAAGAGAAGAACAAAACTATTAGGCATTCTTCAAATATGAGTGAGTAGTTACAAGAAAAGGTGAGAACAAGGGGTCTTGACAAAAGTAACCTTCCCAAGAGCTCACCCGACTGCATAGAAAAAGATGTTCTTCAGTATATGTGAAGTAGTAAGGGGGAAGTAAGGGGGGGTGGGGAGAAGACAACAATTTCATCTAACATCTGCATAAAGCTGAACCACTCTGTACTGTGAAGTACCCTTCACATAGTCCAAGGGCTTATGAACTAAGGCACACATGCAGATTTTGCCTGAAGTAATTATTTCCTTGTATGCTTTGCTTGGCTACTAGCAGTTAGATGAAAAGAATATTTTCATCTTCCAAAGGCTGGCTTTTATCTTCAGCCAACAGTTGTCAATTCTGGAGGGGGAGAACAGAGGATTAAAATCCAGATGAACCAGCAGGATGAACACAGTTTATCCATAGCGCAATCGTATTATTCGTATTCTTGAGCTCATTAAAAATGCTTGTCTAAGTACAAAACACTTAAGATTACTCAATAATGCTTTTATCTTTCCTATCCAAAAAAAAAACTGATGTATTTTTTCCTTCCAAGATGAAGCCCAACATTTGGTATGAGGTCCACACAATGCAACAGTACTTAAGTGTTTAAATCTTAATGGTTTTTCAGCAGTAAAACCATAAGTGTTTAACCTTGCATGGATGCCATCACAGAACTTGTAAAATGCTACAGTGCCATAAATACATAAAATTCTTTAAATAGTATGCATCTTCTCTTGGGAGTTTTCAGTTTTCTCCAAAGTGCTAGCAGACAAGCTTCTTCTAAAAGTTCCACCTGCAAGAGAATAATACAAATTCAATACAAAGCAACAAAATCAGCTTTAAGATGAATATATCAATTAAAAAGTTAACAGATGCTCTGAAGTGCAAAAAAAGATGCCACAACTGCATGAAGGGGTTGCTGTGCATTGCAAGTTTAGCATGCAAAATCCTAAATGAGAGGAACTAGAAACTCAGCTGGTACTCAAAGAAAAGGATGGACAAACACATGGACAACCTGACAAAGCACATCACAGCACACAAAACTTTGAAAGGGACACTAGGAAAGGAAAGTGTCATGTAGCTTCAGTGCATTAGTACCTTAAAGTTTTTGTTTACTTAGCTCGCAATAGATGTGCAATAGCTCAACTCAAACTTTTGACTTCAACTATCAGCTGTTTATCTACTACTTTATGTGTGACTAAGAATATTTTAAACAGACCTAGATGATAAAATGTAGTCTGCTGAGAACATTGACCTTGGAGACATGGACATGCTACAACTTCCAACTCACGCAGCCAGTGAGACACTAGGATAAGCTGAAACATTGTAGAGGTCGTTCAGGAAAATACTAACAGCATGTCAGCTTAGGGGAAAAAAACAACCCAAACTCAAGGGCAGTAAACACAAGCAATCAGCAATATTACATCATTCGGGTACTGCCCAACTTAGGAATTCTGTCTCTACTGTCGCCAAATGCTGGAACAAACCCTTTCTGGCAGCAGTTTAACATGCATTTGTGTTTGCCTTCTTCCTCTGCACCTGATTATCTGAGCCAGATTCTCCAAAACTACATGCTTTTTATCAGTAATTTATTGGCTGGAGGCACAGAAGTCTTAAATGCTGTCTATGTTCAGTTTCAGGAAATTAAGCTCTAATAATCTATTAGAAGCCTGAAATAAGTAACTGAAGTAAAGGTCTAACTACTACCTGTTTATAGGTGAACAGCTTTTCATGGTAGTGGACAAAAACTGATCTGGAACCACAGTAGGGAACACTATCATAGTCTTTCAAGCAAGACCTGTTTATTTTTTTGCAAGTGCACTTCAAATAGGTCTGGCTCATTTCCCAGGTGATGTACAGAACAGTTCTGTTGGACTGGAAAGACCTTTATAAGAGATTCTGTGGAGCCATTTCTCTGCTATTAGAACATTTGCTTCCAGAAAGGGCAATACTTTAATCCTAAGGGAAGTTCTACAATAAAAAGCTGCCATAGATGGACATTTAAGTTGGGGTTTTTTTATATATAGATAGATATACTATCATACTTCTCTACAGAACAACTTATTTTTAAAGTAGTAAAGTTTTAAATTTAGAGAACAACTTTTAGGTAATTACAGGAACAGCTTTCTTTGGAGAGGAAAGAACAAATTAGAAAACTGAACTGCAGAACATTTTTAGAGTGATTTGGAAAAATGATTGGGTTTTTTTAATCAAAGTGCATGAAAATTAACTTTATTTTCATGTAATTTTCTTTCTAATTTCTTTCTAGTCTGCCTTTAAGTAAAAAAGTCATATTAATAACAGTCTGATCATGTTACCATTAGAGATATAGAAGAAAAAAATTGCCATAGGAGCAACAAACCACTTAACTGGGCATGAAAATGCCAATGCAGGCAGTGAAGCACGAGGTTATTTCCTGTTGCATTTAGCTAAGATTGAGTTCTAGAAAGGGAAGAAAGGAAAAAGAAACCACACCAACAAAAAAACACACCACACCAACTCCTGAGCACCCACCCAGATGTAATTCTGAATCGGAAAATAAGAACAAAGTTTCTCTTTCACTAATATTTTAAGAGCCTTCACAGATTACGGAGCAGCAAGACAGCTGTCACTAGAAAGCTATAATTTGCCAAAATTTGCCACCGAGCAAAAAGCAAAACAAAAAACCCAACCCTCTTTACAGCCTATCACCAGTCTCCAAGGCATGGCCAGCTGTATTGAGACCGACTTTGACAAGCATTTGTCCAGTCTGGTCTTACAGAAGTTCAGCAATAATGATACAACAGCTTATTCTAACTTCTTAATCTCTGAAACCTGAATTCTACCTCCTTGCAAATCAGCCTACTATTTACTTCCATACCCACTTAACAAAAATCACAATTTACTTCTTTACTCTCCACAGCTATTTAAACCTCAGAAAGCATACTACATCTCTAAGTCTGTTTTCCTCTATGGCAATGGTTCCAAAAAATTGTGTAAAACTTAATGATAAAGCACAGAGTCCAGTCAAATACATTCTGCTTAGTTCAGTCATACCTGTGCTGCCAGTAACGGCTGGAGGGAAGCATCCCATTGCACACCAGCTCTCTTTGTCTCCCTTTCTACATTGATACAATTACAGAATGCTTTCTTAAGGAATAAATGGAAATAAAGAAGAGGCCACATTTTGCACCTTGCCCTTTCAGAATTTAACCTTAAGACACTTGAGAGGTTTTGGGTCTTGTTACATTTTTAAATATACCTTATTTTCACATGTGCATTTCCCTCATATTTGGGATTACTGAGTGTTTGAACCTGGACTGAGTTGACACAATGTAACTTTATCCCCTCTCTCAGCATACTGAGAGTCTGGCACTGTGCACTTAGTTCACTTTCCTCAAATCAGAAACCTTTTCCTCCCCAAGGGTCAAGCTCTGTATTACGAATTACATTTGTGTAAAATTAGCTTTGCTCTTCAGATTAATCAGTGTGTCATCAGTTCAAAGCAAACCATGTTAATTTACAGGGTGGTTTTTCGCCCCCCTGGCATTCTTAATTGTTAAAAAAAGTAGTCAGGGTGCATTCCAGAAACCACGCCAGACACGTTTTTCACATGCTTCGTGGGGTACCTCAAGCAATTCACTAAAGTTTAAAGATGCAAGAAACCCTCAACCTCCTGGCTTAGTAACCTCCATAGATCCCTGCAACATAAGCGTTTTCATGTGTCTCTCCGTTCTTGTTAGACAAAGCTTCACTGATCTATCAGAGAAATATCTAGCAGGCAGTTACCTTAGACAGGCACACAGTACAGGGCAGCAAGCATACGGAAGAAACACTGCAGTTATACCAGTGATGCAGCTGTCAGCAGCATTTGTTTCTTTTGGGTAATAAGTACACTGCCATCAAATTTGGACCATCACGTATTGCCAAAATTAATATGCAGAGGTCTTTTTTATTGGACCAGTGATGGCACCTCCACAAAGTAGTTTATTTCAACATCTACCCTAATTACAGAATCTAAATAAACAATTAGATATGAATTTGGTGGATTATATAGCCTGTACCAATTTATCACCAAGTGATCAAATATAATTTTTGCAGATGCCTGTATAAACTTTTTGAAATGGAAAGATGAGTTTTCACACAGGACCAGTACATTTTCAACTTCAGTTCTCTTTACTGATTACTTTCACTTACTACACAACATACCACTGTCAATAGGAGTTCCCAATGTTTGATACCTACAGTTTACTCTGAGCTTCTCCTCTCTTGCATCTCCTGTTTTACAGGTGTGGCAGGTGCTTCGCTCGCTTCCTGCTTCACAGGCGTGACAGGCATGTCACCATTGACACTCTCCACACCCGTAACAGACATCAAGCTTTTCCGTTCTTTGGAATTTGATTTGTGCTCCACTTTTGTGACTCTAAATCTGAGGTACGCAAAAAAAAATAGATTCAATTTTATTTCCCTGGAGATCAGTACTCTGTGTATGGACAGGAACATGTTTTCAGGTCCCAAGACCTACATATCAGAACAGATACCCATACAAACCCAGCTTTACTTCAGAGCAATCTTCCTATTACCGACATGGACTTTTAATACTCACTGCTGCTGGATCACACCTTCTCAGGGAATTGTGTTTTAAAGCAGAATTTACAGATCACATACTACTTAGAACAGTAATTTTCTAAGACAACTACAATGTAAGCTAGGTGTTAAAAATAACAAAACAGAATGAAGTGGTCTCTATGGCTAACACTTAAGAAACAGAAAATTCAAAAACAGAGCAATCTATTACTGTGCAATCCTTTTTAGCCAGTATCAATAGAGCAATAGCTTTGAAGTATACCCACAGTAAATCCCCATCTATTTACATAGTTTAAAAATAAATAAAAATAAGAAAAATCACATTTACTTTTTCCAGAAATAACTTTGGTCCAATAGTAACAGGGTTACAAAAAACAATTACTGATGCTACAAACACAAGTAGAATCAACAGACAGCTGATCTAACAAGGGCCACTGTAGTGCCTGTAAGAAAAATATACAATAAAATGACCTAAGTCTTACCTTCCCACAGAAAGAACTGTAACTTCTCCAAGACGACTTCTTCTGTGCTCTTTAGATTTGTGAGCTGGCTTTATAAGGTGCCATCGTTTGTGGCTACAACGAGTACAAACATCCTTTTCTATTACTCCTCCAACAGTATGGAAGTGTTGGCCTTTGCAGCAGTGTTTAGATGGAATGACACCAGGTGACAAAGGAGACCCTGGACTCACTGGACTTCCAGGAGAGGTAGGAGATAAAGGGCTGTAGAAGAAAGGATAAAAGGATAAAATAAGACCTTCAGTGGATAGCTAGGTTTTTCAGGGACCATTTACTTGTAAAGATGTCTGGTTTAAGGTTCCTTCTGATACCATATCTTTTCAGTTAAAATCACTTCCATAAATTAATTCAGCTGCAATGATGTGGTTAATGTAACCAAGACAAAAGGCAAGGAAATGAAAATAAATAAATTAAAAATCAGGCTAAAATAGAAGAACAGACTACATGAACTTATACTAATGAAGACATTCAAATTCACACTTGGAGAACTAACAGAGTATTTCAGAATTGTTACAGTATCTTTAAGAACTCACAGAAGAAGAACATCACACAATACTGCAAAGAGGCAAAACTAAAATGTCTACTAGAAGAGAAAATAAAGACAGATCATTTAGCTTAAACTTCAGAAAAAAAAAACAACAACGTATTTTTAAAGTACCTAGAAAGAAAAAGCAGTACAACCACCAAAAAGCATTTATTGCAAATAAGTGATCAAATTAATTTAATTTTCTTCCAAAACAGAAAAGCAGACAGCATAGATAGAAAGCACAAGATGTACTTTTTTTGGACTTGAGAATTGGTTTTGACATAGTCTTGCATCATGCTCTCCTCAAGTACACAGGAGCTCAGTGCACTGAAGGTGAAATTACTGTAGCATTAAGGTAGCACACCTTGTTTAAAAAAAACAAAAAACAGCCTAACAAAAAATAAAAAATACCAAAGACATACTAGAAAGTTATGTATCAATAGCTTACTATGAAACTGGAAAGACATACTAAATGTTATTATTCTGGTCCTTATCATACTTTCAAATAGCTCCTTGAGTAATGGAATAGAGGAATAACTCGAGTACCTATAAACTTTGGGTCACCCCTAGTACCTTGTAGAGGACAAGACAAGAAATTAGGATTATCAGAGGACAGCAAGTGTGTGAAAGACATTCAAACGTACATAAATATAATTAAAAATACTGGGTTTATTGCAATAAGGACAACACAAATTCCAGTGCTTTAGCAAGAAAATTTTACAAATCTAGATTAAAAAGCAACAAGCCAGATGGTCATTCTTCAGAAAAAGAAGGTGAAGGTCACAAGATGAACATGAATCATTACAACATTTTTACTTGAAAAGGACAAATTTCACAGTGGAAATTACAGGAGTATAACATGCATACCTGAAGTTACATTACTCAGGATTAATCATGTTTCACCTGAATGCTCCATCCAGTTAGAGAAATGTTATTTCAAGAAAAACACTAACAAACTGAAGAAACTCCAAAGGAGAGCAGAAAGAACAAATTAAAAGAAATAAAGCATGCCATAAAAGACTGGAGTAATTTGGATGTTTTTTTTCCAAAACAAAAATATTGACAGAAGACATTTAATGGTTTTCAAATAAGAGAATACTATAAAGAAAATAAAATCTGTTCAACATCTGAAGCAATGACAGGAACTGATGGCTTTCAAGTGGCAGAAGTGCAGATTTTCCTTAGATATTACTATTCCTATTTTTGAGAAGCATTTCCCAGTGCACCAAATTCAGAAAGAAATACAGTGGGTTTGCACTTGAGTTACTAAAGCTTTAGGAGTATCTGACAGAAATTATGTAAGGGCAAACAATCATCTTCCCTTCCCCTTACTTTCATATTTTAATTCACCACTGAAACAATAGTCTGAAACTCTGAAAAAACATCACACATCCCTACATAAAATGATTGAGTCAAAATTCTAACAAATATTTATACTACACTACATAAATGTTTAATAATAATCTGTATAATTGAGAAGAAAAAAATTGAACTTATGAAAGGAGTTCAATAACCAAGCTTCTCACCATTAAAACAGGAGATCAGTGGTTGCATACTCAACTATTTGTTTTGTACTACACAAATGATGCATCTGCAACTCAAGGGCTGAACTACTCGCTCCAAATAATTCTCTAAATAGGTGTGTGATGAGAAAAAGAAATTAGGTAGGTCAGCCAATGTATACTATTACCACAATTATAAAGAAAGAATAAAGCAGAAGGAAAGGGATAGAGATATCTATTTCCAGTTAGCATCCATACAAATTAAACCAGTGCTGCTTCTGTTTTTTCAAGACAGAGTATCTTTGGACTAAACCAACTTGTAAGTAACTTCATCCTAAAGTAAACAAGTATTTGCAGCCTCTGTAAAAGTTTAGCCCAAAAAGCAATAAATCTGTGTTACACACCTAGAACACATAACCAAAAGAGGCAGTTACTAACCCAGGGCAAACAAAATTTAGTGACTCAGCAACACCACAATGAAATCAAAGTATTACCCTCTTTACCAATCACTTGGGAAACCAAACCCTTTGAAAGGGGACATTTTTAGTTGCCTCAGGAAGCATGCATTAAAAGAGAGGAGTAATTACCTTTCAGGTTCAAAGACACTGCTATCTGCTACCATGGCCTTTAACACATCAGCATTTGCTGCAATGAGAATAAATAGAGTTCTTCAAAAGTGTACACATCTAACTTCAGAAAAGTCAAACAGCAAAATTAAAGGGCCTCAAAGCAATTTCATCTAAAAGAAAGATGACTGCATTATGCATACCTCCAAAAAGGCATGACAGAAAATTATGCAAAAGAGTTGACTTCTATGGGATTTTCTT
Source organism: Megaceryle torquata (assembly GCA_024611175.1). Lineage (NCBI taxonomy): Eukaryota > Metazoa > Chordata > Aves > Coraciiformes > Cerylidae > Megaceryle > Megaceryle torquata. The sequence continues at coordinate 9,555 of JANIJG010016434.1, forward strand.
AACATCAGCTAATAAATTACTGTTTTTATTGCACTTGACACTCGGCCACAATTCAAGCTATAGAGAAGGTAGCCATCTGCACAACACTCCCAAACAACAGCTCTGAACATTTTAACACATCCATTTGACTACAGGAGTATCATTACCTCACATGTATAAAGCAACTTAAGATTAAAAACAGCAGTGCAAGTGAGCCTTACAAAATGCAAATTAATTATCAGCCAAGAACTAGCAATTGCTCAGATATTCTGAAAAACACATGGGGTACCTAATCGCAACCTCAAGGGAAAATACACAAGCTCAAAGCTCTAGCAGTTATTCAAGAGAAAAACAAAACAAAACCAAACAAACAAAAACTCCCAAACCAAAGAAAACAAAAAAACACCAAGCAAAAAAACCCCAAAACAAACCAAACCAACAAACCCAAGACAAAACCACAACTGTTCCAGAGGACCAGTCTTCATTTATAAGTAACTCCAATCAAGTTCAATGCTTAGGAGAACTTCTATTTATACCTCTGTGAAATTAAAGGGCTAAAGGTTCTTGTACTATGAAAACATGCAATGTTTCTTCTACTGAGAAAATATGTTCTGAACTAACTAAGCATTGCACAGGCTGTTTAAGTGTGATTTTTTCAGTCGTATCTTCTTTATCCTTTACTTTGCAAACAGGACATAAAGATACCGTGTCCAAGACTCCATGTTAGTGCTAGTCTACCCTGTTGTCTCATGCAAGTCTGCTGACTGAGACAACAGCTGCAAGAATGGTGTCAAGACAAAAAGTTTAATCTGGTCAAAACATAAGAAATTTGCATGCTTTACACACTGTCATTACGAGAAAAGAACCTTGAACTTTTTCTTCACAAACAAAAGGATGAACAAAAAAAGCCAAACCAAAACAAAACCAAACAAACAAAAACTCAAACAAACAAACAAAAAACCCCAACCCAAACAACCAAATACTTAAAATATAAAGAAGTGCATAAACCAAATTTATAATACAAACTAATTTTGGCAAATGAAAAACTTCCCTATTTTGTTTGAAGTTACTGTGTTCTGAAGGCAAAGCTCAGAGTTAAACATGTACAATTTGATTATTAAATGAAAACACATGAACAAATACCATTTTTCCACATATTCTGAAGTATGGCATTATGGAACACCATCACCAAGGCTCATAACTTCACTATCACCATACTGTACCTTCATTTTTCATTATGTAGTTAACAATCTGTCCCACAGTGTCGCTATTCTCATGTATAGTGTCATTCATTTCTGTGCAAGGAAATAAATACATTGTCAATATCTTCACCTTCCAAAACAATTGATTTATTTTAAAACAGAAGTAAAAATAAACAAAAATTAGCCAAAACAGGAACACACACCAGAAAGTTATATAAGAAAAAGAAAAAAAATTCTATTGTAACTTGGTAAAGGAATCTTAGATGATACTTTTGAGTACTTACACAGGAAAAAATAGAAACACAAATTCATGGAATCTACACATCAGCTCTAACATATTTATATAAGACCTGAATAAACACAGTATTTTCACAAGTATACATCAAACTTCCTTCTCCACCTCACAAGAGGACAAATAAGAGAACAGTATTTCTAATCCTAACCATAGGGTGGAAAATCCCCACAACTAACAACGAATCATTACATTGTCTCAAGTCACTAATTTAAAATAGCTACTATCAACTTCTAGTATAGGAGGGATTCAATTTAAGCTTTTCACCACAACAAAAAGGACATATAATCTTAATTGTTCTTAATTAAAAAAATATTCTTATATTACTACAGGAGCAAGGGATTTAAGAAAGAAATCTCACAACTGTACTTTTGGAATCAATTGCACTCCTTTAATAGCCCTGGATGCTTCCTCAGAAGGCAAAGACTGGGAAGAGTAACAGAACAATTAAGAGGCACAGCTCTGCTGTTCCCTAATAATTGTTATGAATAGCTTTAAAAATAAATAAAATCCCAGAACTGTGGTAAGTCCAATAGGCAAGACCCAAAATTTGTCTTCCCCATCTCTTTACTATTGCTTTGCCTTGACCCTCATACCTGGACTTTGCAATGCATTTTAGACACAGCTACTTCCCCAAACTAAGACCTGAAAGTCGTCCCCCTTTCGTTACTGCTCACCTTGCTGTTACCACTCAAGTGAACTAACAGATTAGACAGACTCACTTACTACACAGTGAGTGTCCCGGGCAGTAACTGCTTAAGAACACACTGACACATCATTACTGCACCACATGGCTCTACCCTTACCACACAGCCACTTCAATTTGCCCTTATTATCAACCTACTGTCAGCAATTAATTAGGAGCAAGGAAGAGGCCCAAAGTATTTAC